>CALYOO010000201.1:0-68000 GCA_945261195.1 Cryptosula pallasiana
TTTTCTGTTTAAATGATTCTTATAGTATACTGTAATGAGTTTGGTCTGGTTTGCGCAAACGTCTAATAATCTCCAGTAATTATGCCTTTCGCCAGAGGAGAGACACTATGCCAGTCGGATAATGAAAATTATAGTCAGTTACTGCCGGATCAGTTAGCAAGCACAGAGCCCACTGCTCAGGCAAACTACACAGAGTGTTGATTGAATAATGGCTTTATTCATCGGAACTAAAGTCCCAAGGTGGATTTCCACTAGATTGATTGGCAGGGCATGGATGGACGGATGGACGGATGGACGGATGGGCGGATGGGCAGAGGGGCGGAGGGGCGGAGGGGCGGATGGGTGTGTGGGCGGGTGAGCGGGTGGGCGGATTGGCGGATCGGCGGATGGGGGATGGGGGATTGGCGGATGGGCGGATGGGCGGAATGGGCGGAGGGGCGGAGGGGCGGATGGGCGGATGGGCGGATTGGCGGATGGGCAAATGGGTGAATGACTGAATGCAAAAGAAAACACAATAACTCCAGCCATTATATAGGCAGGCTGGCAGGAAGTGATTTGCATATTATATATAGGAATACATGCACAGGAAGTAAATAGGTCAAGAGTTGTTGATATATAATTAGTAACCAAATCAAACAGTGAAACAAGGTTAAAGGTAAGTGGTACCAAGTAGTTAAATGGTGGACCCTACCTCCATCGTCCAATCATAGACTCCATACGGTCCCGAGGCTATACCTAGCATGTGGTTAATATATCTGGCAATCAAAAAAAGAGCATTTCCGGATCCAGGGTTAGAATAGTCTCCTAGATGATTTTGGCGATCCTCAGCTAAGGACGCCATCTTGTACGAGCTCAGTATCACGATACATGGTTGATCAGGAGTTGTAAGATAGGAGCAGATCTCTGTCATGGAGTCTAAGGATAAGGTTCTTCTGGTTCCAAGTGAACTTTTTGTTGACCTGAGTTACCTGGAGAACCTGTGAGGTACCTTTTTGTGCGCACCAGGTGTTTTAATTTAATTTTGTATGATGATTTTGATGCGTGGGATTGATCGGTATACAAATATGGTATGTATGTTTTGTTTAGAGCAGGGGTTTGTATTATGTTTGATTGTTGGATTAACAATGTAAGTTATTGATATAGTTTTATTACAGAGTATTGTATAATAAGAAAGTGTTGTATTGTTGTATAGTATTATTGCGTAAGACAAAATATTGAAGGTTTGTATCACGTTTTGTTATAGTTTGTTTGTATAATAGGCAAAATACAATGGATGAAAAAGTTTATAATAATTGGTATAAAGTTTGAGTTTTCATAAGATGTTTGTACTAGTAATGGAATGAAGCATATAAGAGTTTAATATAGTATTTGTAAAAGTGAAGATAATTTCATAACGAATGGTAAAAATAGTTTACTAGTTATCATCAGCGTTGAGTTCCGCTCCAAACTCGATAAGTTCGGCGTGCATTAAATCCTCAATATCGGCTTCAGCATCTGAGTCTGATATCTCTTCATTGTATTCTGCTTGAGAGCGATTTCGTTTCCAATCAGTGCTGCTGGATGAAGAGAGAAAGACGACATTGTGGTATATGTTTGCATTTGCCCTTCGTTTTTTCCTTTTATAAGTCACCACACCCGGAACACATTTTTTGGCTTCTTTGACGTATCTGTTTAGTAAGAGAAGTGTTCTTACCTCTCTCTTTTCATTTTTTTTCAAGACATAACGAATGCAATTTACTATAACCTTTTCTCCATCAAATAGATAAGGTATAAATCTTTCAACAACATCGGCGTAAGGAATAACCACACACCGTTTGAAATCACTGAGATATTCAATGTGAAAGTTGAGTTTGAGTTCATCTTTGCTCATCATTCTCAATTGTTTGGCTTCAGCAGCGACTTCTCCCACAGTTAAGCGCTTTGTACTGACATATTTGAGATCATAGCAAGTATTTTTGTTTTTGGGATTTTCCACCTCACCCTGATAGATGACATTACAAGGTAATGGATAATTGAAAAGATTGAAGTTCTCAACTATTCTGCACGGGCAAACTACTCTCTGAATTTCTTTTACCTCTAGATCGCCGTAATAGGTGATAACGTAGTAATCACCATGTACACCAGTATCGTGAATGGCAGAAAAAACCTCCATAACGGTTATAAGAGCAAGGTTTGCTAGCGTTTGAAAAGTTCCGGTCTTTTTCAATTCACTTGCTTTCTATCCTTTGAGCGACGTAGCCATCTTCAGAGCTCTATGTTTATCTGAGAGCGTTCCTTTACCATCTTACTTTTCACGATGTTGTTTTGTAGGCATGATCAATTTAAGGAGAGCACGCTTTTTCCTGCAGACTCTTTTGTGGCAGGACATTTTCTCTTAGGGATTGATTAGTTGTTTTGCGTTAATTTTCTGGTAAAATTATGCTAATGACCGCTTCAGAAATTTCGTCCATAATAATCTAGAAAAAAGAGCAATGCTTATATTAATAAAAACAAATGAAATTACATTTTAAATTTTTAAAAAATAATAAACTAATTAACACCAATTAGTTTTTTCTCTGACCGAAAGAGAAATTTTTTTTCATTGTCAAAGACTTTGTGGACTTGAGAGCATGTCAACTAGGATTTATGAACAGATCTTTTTTTAGATTTTGAACTTTTCAAGAGCAATTAAAAATGAATAAAAAAACTCATATCGGACACTTTACAATATAACCAGTTGATTGTTAACAACTGATGGTAAATAATAATAATAATCATTCATTAAATTTCACCTTAGACTGAGAATCCTCCTAGTCTTTGCAGAGATTTATTCTAGTATTAGTAGTAGGTGTTGTAGCAGATGTTGCTTCTTCGGATGCTATTACTGGAGTGGGTGACTTCCGTGTAAAAGCGATGCTTCTTAAATAGTCAAAGTGGTACCGATTAACCTGTTATTACAAGATAAGCAAGTGGCTTTCACCCAAAAAATGATTTAAAAGGGATCTCACGTGAAGAATATTGCTTTCCACGCAAAAATCTCTTCATCACATAAACAAGGAGTTTTTGCGTGAATAAAAAAATGTTTTCGCGCAAAGGCTTTCGTATATATCTTAAAGACATTTCCGTGCAAAAACCGAATTTTTTGCTCGAAAAAATGTTTTTTCTGACGGAGATTGGTGTGATTTTTTGCGCGAAAAATTTTTTTTCGTGTAAAAACTCCTTTGTAATACAGACAGAGGTATCAGTGTGAAAAAAAAACTTTTTTGCGCAAAAGTCTATATATATAGCATAAAGAGATCTTCGCATGAAAACAACAAGTTTGGCACAAAAAAAACACTGTTTTTTCCTGGCAAAGCGGTATGTTTTTTTCACGATGAAACAATGCTTTTGCACAAAAGTTCCTTTATACAACGTACAAGGTTTATTTTTAACTCGAAAGTTCCATCTATATCATAGAAGGATTTTTGCACAAAAACAATGTTTTTTGCTTGAAAAATGCTGGTTTTCCCTTTCAAAGACTTATACGTTATTTTTCGAGCAAAAAATTTTGTTTTTGCCGAAAATCCCCATAATATACTATATGCACAGAGTTTTGGGCGAAAAAAATTTTTTTTGTGGGTCAGTTTCAAATATAACATAAAGGGATGGTGGTTTCAGGATACCTGAAACTTATTGACGAGAAAAATCAGCTACTTCTCAAGTTTCATCTTTTACTAAAATATTGAGACTCTTAGTAATCAGTGAGTTTTTAAAATAATGAACAATAGTACTGGAGTAGCCTTTTTGTTACGCTTTGTAGAGAGTGCATGATTCGGAGCAGAATGATGATATGTTATCATTTGTCTTGTAGACGAAAATCAGATTATCAGGAGATAAATGTAAAAGAGAGAGATGGTACTCCAGTTAATTGGGAATGATTCGATAATTTTTTGATATGTTTTCAAATACCAGACGAAACAGTTAACCAGATAGGATTAGGTATTGAAGGTTCAGGACCGGCCTTCAGTGAAATAGTCGAAGATATGGAGCAGATTGTGGAAGTTTGAGTTGAAGAAAATGAGAATGTTCCAACGATGGAAAATCATGATGATGCTGTATTGCGTATTGAAAAAGATGACAATGACATTGAGAGAGAAGAAGTAGAGGAACAAGAGGAAGAAGAAAAAGAAGAGGAACAAGAAACGAATGATTCAACTTTTGAAATACTCAGTCAAACTTCAAATCTAGGCATTATTGATGATAGCACACCTCCAACTTTTCATGATGAACAATGGGATGATCTGACAGCCAGATACTGGGATGCTTTGAAAACCAAACACAGAACAGGTAGAGTCTTAGAAATTTTAAACGTAATGCTTTGGGATAACATTCAAAGAGACAAAACTGATGTCTACCAAAATGACCATCATGGATCAGGAGCATTAGAGTTGTTGAATAAAGGTTGGTGACAATTGAGTTCGAGAGCAAAAGTCAACTGTAGCGTAGGTTGTATACAGGAAAATAAAAATGACGGTGAACTCCGATACTTTCACCCATCATCAAACAATGCTACTGTATATCCGAGAGCTCCATCGATTGAAACTGAAAGACAGCTCGATGTATTCTTTACTGACGTTGCTGAGACCGATCACCGTAATAATAACTTGTGGCGAAGACTGAATATGTCTTGTAGACTGATTCTGATCATAAACGTTACCTTTTGTCTTCACAATTTGATTAGAATGGAAAGAATCGGTTCAACTCCAACGGTTTTACCCTCTCACATTCTAAACAAAAGACACATACATACAATATTAAAAACTTTCAATGGGAATTGAATCAATGACAGTCTTTGTGTTTTTCAGATGTTCAGCATTGCACAAAGAAGTGCACAAAAATAAAAGCTTTACGAAAGCTCCAACAGAAATTTCAACAGGACGCTACTTCAATGAATACTGAAGATTCATCGGTTTTGACATCCAAAACGAGCTGAGAGGTAGAAGTTGAAAGAATAACAGAAATGAAAAAGGAGTAAAAGAACCCGACTTGCTGTTTTGGAAAAAGCGCTTCAACTCAAGATAACAGTGATTTCTTTAACTGAAGACATGACTTCAACAGTTATTTGGAATTCAAATACGAGATACAAGGAAAAACTCTTTCTGGATCTTTTTACTAATCACTTCAGTCTCATCACAAACTTGAAAGGATACACCAAAGCCTACAAATGGCCAATGTGTTCTAATTGTTTTGACAGATTGGGTAATTTGAAAAGACGCAGGTGCTCAACCTCAGACTCAACAACCATGGAGTTTTATGGAGGTGAATACAAACCTAGCGCTAAAATTTTTGATAAGCGAAAGGTTTACTTCGGAATAAATATCAGCGAGGATGATTCTTTGAGATAGCATCAAAATTTTGCCACATATGATATTGAGTACTTGCAACCTGAATGCATTGACAATATTGATACAGATACTACTTTCTACACCAGCGAACATAAGCTCTTGAACATTTCCGTTTGTTCAAACTTACCAGGTTTTGAGCTCTTTCGATGTATTATCAACAAGGGTGATGATGAGCAATGTGCTGAAAAATCCATTCAATACTTGGAAAACATTAGCAAAGAAGCGTACATCCAAGTTAGAGAAAACTTTTCAGAAATCATAGAACGAGTTACATCGATTTGAAAAAGCTGAAGAAAGGTTCGTGATGAATCGTCTCTCGAACAAAAGAAATTCAGACAACAATCAGGAGCCTCCAGAATTCTGGATGACTTGATGAAGTGCATGGAAAAGCTTCCTACTCTAGGTTTCAATTCACAAAGCTATGACATCAATGTGATGAAAGGAATTCTGCTGCAGCAAGTAAAAGATATCTCAGGCAACAATTTTTATTTTGTTGTAAATAAAGGAAGCAAGATGCCTGTGATCGGTATAGGTTCTTTTATGTTTTCGAATTGTACTAACTTTATTGCTCCCGCATACATCTTCAAAATGTATCTCAAAGCATACAAATGTGAAGCTGCAAAAGGATTTTTTCTTTACGAATGGATGAAAGACTTGAGTCAACTGCAACAAAAACATCTACCTTCGAGACAAGCTTTTTACAGTACATTAAAACAAAAAAAGCATCAGCAAAGAAGAGTACATCATTTGTCAAAGAGCATGGAAAGATGAAAACATGAGCACAATGAGAGATTTTTTTAAAGTGGTACAGCAACTTCGAGGTAAAACCATTTGTTCAAGCTTTGGAAAGACAAAGAGCAATGTACAGAGAACACGGGATCGATATGATGGTATATCTTTTCCAGGTTTAGCAATTCAATGGATGTTTAACAAAGTTCCCCAACCAACTCTTCCGCAGCTTTCTTCATATCTGGATTTTGATGAACTTGCTAAATTTTTTCGACAGGCTTTCCCAATTTGTCTGATTGACAAATGCAATGCGGATCTTTATTTCCTGGTGAAGAAAAATATCATTGGTGGACCCAGTCCGGTGATGCACAGATATCACAAAAAGAGTATAGGTAAAATTAGAGAACATTGGCTTGGAAAAAAAAAGCAAAAATTTGTGACAAGATCGATGGAGTTGATGCAAATGCTCTCTAATTACATTGTATGATTTAGTTGAGGCCTATTGGATATCATCGAAGAAGAAAAATGGAAAATTCCTTCTTTGCCGATCCAGTAAAACTTAGCAAGTCAGCACATAATTGGCTATAGTACCAAATGTTTGCAAAAAAATCAACATCAAGCATCAGCTCAACGGGGGAGAAGTCTTTCTTGGACAACGATGACTACCCGTTGATGGATATTGTGTTGAAAACCGACTCGTCTGTCAGCTTCATGGATGTTTTTGGCATGATCACAACTGCTCTTTTAACAGCGCTGGACGCCAAGAGTTTCAGCCGATCGGTCAAAAATCAAGGGCGGAACTGTATAGAGTTACGATAGAAAATGAAAAGTATCACAGAGCTCTAGGTTACACCGTCATCAGTTTCAAGGAAATGAAAGAGAAATTTTCCGAAATGCTTCTGATTTTTAAAACTAAAATTTTGAACAGAAAGCACTTGAGCAATGAGATGAGATTTTGCTGAAACCGAAAGATTCCTAAGCGCCCCTAAAAATTTCTTAATTGGAAGTATTATCGGAGAAAATATTTGGTAGTGAGCCCATTGTTAAAGTGGTGCTTGAAACAGAGATTAAAAATCACCAAAGTCTATCAGCTGATAGAACATATACTTAGAAAGACTTTTGAAGCTTTTGGAACATCGGTTTCAGATGCAAGGAGAAAGGGAGATATGGATCCTAGTCAAGAATTATTTGCCACTACTCCAAGTTGGTAGGAAATGCAGCCTATGAAAAAACAATAGTAGTAATATAAGAGCAGATCTCCCTACCAAGTGTTTTTTTGTGGATTAGACCTCGGGGTTGAGGTAATGGGTTACGGCGTTGGATGGATTCGCCGAGTTAATATTGTATTTCATTTGAGAAGCATTTGAGTGGCATTTGAGTGGCATTTAAGTGGCATTTGAGTTTTGATTATTTTTTTACTTAATTTGAATTTATATGGCATATAGATTTTGAATGTATGGCATTTAAGTTTTGATAATTTTTTTACATAATTGTAACTCATTGTATTTCATTTGAGAGGTATTTGAGTGGCATTTGAGTCGCATTTGAGCGGCATTTGAGTTTTTGATTATTTTTTTACTTAATTTGAACTTATATGGCATTTAAGTGTTTGATAGTTTTTTTACATAATTCTAACTCATATGGCATCTAGATTTTGAATTTATGGCACTTTAAGTGTTTATAATTTTTTTTTAATTCGAACTCATATGACATCTTGAGAGAGAGAGGAGAGAGGAAAAGAGGAGAGAGGAGATATATCTACATTGAATAAAAACATTGATTAAAATGAATCAATATATGATTATACACAATTATTACATAATATAGCTAGAGTCAGTAAATACTAAGTAATAACAATTAATACATAGTCTTTTCCTTTACAATGATGTCTTTGATGTACTGATGTTAAATCTTAAGAAGGGAGTCTTCTGTTCTATGTGCTTTTGATTTCGTAATGAACTAAAATAAAAAAGTTATGTATTAGTATAGAATGATTAAACAGAAATTTAAAATAATTACATGAATTTGAATTATAGCTTTAGTTATATTGGATAGTTTACATTATATAGAAAAGGGAAATAACTCACCAAGTCACATTGTCCAACTTGTTTTTTTGAATTAGAGACTATCCATTGCTAAAACCAAAAAAATTTTTTGGGGTAAAAATAACTACAACTACATCTAAATTGAGTTGAAGTGTTATTTACAATGGTTAGAATTTATTAAATAGAAAAGAAAAACTCTCACTGAGTTTTATCATGTCTCTCATCCTTTTTTTCAGCAACATATCCTGTCTCAAAATCATCAAAATCTCCATGTAGAAACCCTTCAAGTTCATCATCATCATCATCATCATCATCATCATCATCATCATCATCATCATCATCATCATCATCATCATCATCATCATCATCATCATCATCATCATCATCATCATCATCATCATCATCATCATCATCATCATCATCATCATCATCATCATCATCATCATCATCATCATCATCATCATCATCATCATCATCATCATCATCATCATCATCATCATCATCATCATCATCATCATCATCATCATCATCATCATCATCATCATCATCATCATCATCATCATCATCATCATCATCATCATCATCATCATCATCATCATCATCATCATCATCATCATCATCATCATCATCATCATCATCATCATCATCATCATCATCATCATCATCATCATCATCATCATCATCATCATCATCATCATCATCATCATCATCATCATCATCATCATCATCATCATCATCATCATCATCATCATCATCATCATCATCATCATCATCATCATCATCATCATCATCATCATCATCATCATCATCATCATCATCATCATCATCATCATCATCATCATCATCATCATCATCATCATCATCATCATCATCATCATCATCATCATCATCATCATCATCATCATCATCATCATCATCATCATCATCATCATCATCATCATCATCATCATCATCATCATCATCATCATCATCATCATCATCATCATCATCATCATCATCATCATCATCATCATCATCATCATCATCATCATCATCATCATCATCATCATCATCATCATCATCATCATCATCAATTTCTAATATCTCTTTGTTGTGCTTTGCTTGATCACAATATTGCTTCCAATAAATTTGACCCAGTCTGTATGAAGAGCAAAATGAAAGATCGTATTCCGTATTAAATTTTCCGTGGTTTTTTTTTCCTCTGTAGATCATCACACCTTGAGCGTGTTGTTTAGCTTCTGAAGCATATTTGTCTGGTATGGCAAGCGTCTTCATCAGCGTTTCTCCACATTGTTCAATGGTATAACGGATACAAATTACATTCGACTGTCCTCCTTTAAATCAATGAGGAACGAATCTATCAACAACATCTCGGTAAGGGAAAATAGCACCAGGTTGGAAGCTATTGGGGGTCTTGATGTTCAAGAAGTGCTTGAGCTGACATTTAGTCAATGTACTCAAATATAGTGATTCCTCTTCAGCTGCCTTATTGCTTAGAGGATGTCTGCTAACACGTTTGACATCATACCAAAGAACACTTTTATTTTTCGGTTTTCCCTTTCTACCGAAATATACAACGTTAAACCGATGGGGGTAATTATCACAGTTGAAGTTTTTAGCTATTTCAACTGGACAGAAAAGTATTTTGGCTTCGAGTTCATTTATATCTGAAGGATCTTGGTAGCGAACTTGAGAATATCTACACTTCTCCTTACTTGATGGATGTACCACAACAGACACTCGCATAATGCTTGGGATAGGAAGATCTTCAAATGTTTTGCAAACCAGAACTTTTGGTGAGTCAATCACTTGAGAACCTTTAGACTTTTCTAATTCCCTAGCTCTCCTTTCATTGAGATATTCAACTGTTAAATGAGCGATAGCTCCATTCTCCATTGTTTTCTTATCAACGGAAGTAGTTTGTTTTCTCACTATTTTTGTTCGTTTCCTTACTACTCACTTTTTTGGAGCAGTTTTTTTTCTCTTAGGACTTGTTTTGCCGTTTTTCATTTTATTTCTTGTTGGATATGGATCTGTGCAAAGGAGCTCTTCAGAAAGTTCATCCATAACATTCTAAAAAATAAAAGGGTGATATTTGCATGAGCGTCTAAAGAGTGTATTTATTAGTTAGAGTATTTTATATATATATGTATATATATATATATATATATATATATATATATATATATATATATATATATATATATGAATTTATGACAAAAGCTAGAGTATATTATGTCTATATATATATGTATTTATGACAAAAGCAGTTAACACCATAGAGTTATAATAGATTGAGGATGTACTTATTAAACTGTTGGGAGGTGGAGACAGACAACAAAAGATGCATTCAAATATATATATATATATATATATATATATATATATATATATATATATATATATATATATATATATATATATATATATATATATATATATATATATATATATATATATATATCTACTTTATAAAGAGAAGTCATGTCTGTCTGTTTGTTTGTTTGTCTGTGCACATTTTTTAGCCCAAATTCTTTAGAGTTGTCTCCCCTGATTTTAAAAAACTTGCAAATATTTAACACTATAGCTTAACTTTTTCATGTATATTTATTAAGGGAAGTAAGATTCACCTATTGGCAGCACCATGAAAGTTTTTATGATGTGACTTTGTTCATTAGTGGGTTTTTGTGACCATTTCACAAGTTAAACACCGGTTATTATACTATTTTTTTTAATTATTATTATATTATACTATATTATCCTACACTTACTTTTATAAGCAGTTTAATTACATACTCTGGTGAGCCTACTGTAAAATTGTAAGTTTTAGTCGCTAGAAATTAATGTCAGGGAAACTACTGCCACTGATTTGAATTCACTTTCACTGTTGTTTGTTATGTTTTACATTTAATTTTTAAATAATAATTTTTAAATAATAAAGTTTATTGTAGCTAAAATGCCGCCAAGGAAAAGAAGTCCCAGTTGTTCTGAGGGCGGAAGACGTGTTAGGACCAGACAAAACAATTCAAGTGAAAGCGCTGTGTACTCAAGTGAAGCCGCTGAGCAATGTAGAGTACGAAACAGAGAACGGATGGCAGCTTCAAGACGATCAGAAACTATTGAAGAAACTGAGCACCGGAGACAGCAAGACAGAGAACGGACTGCTGCTGCCAGGCGATCTGAAACTGGTGAACAAACTGAACGTCGGAGACAGCAAGTTAGAGAACGGACTGCAGCGGCCAGGCAATCTGAAACTGTTCAGGAAACTGAATGCCGGAGACAGCAAGATAGAGAACGGACTGCTGCTGCCAGGCAATCTGAAACTGTTGAAGAAACTGTGTGCCATAGGAATCAGCCCATGCAACGCCCATGGGCTCTAAACTTTGCTTTTCAATACAACCCAAGCCGTGATTACCATGCACATCGCTGCTTTGCTATGGGGCAGATGTCTGTCAAATGCCTTCGATGCAACGCTTTACGGTGGAAAGCTGAAGTTCCGGGTATCTGCTGTAAAAATGGTAAAGTGATGCTTGAACCCATTACTGAGGACCTTCCACCATTTTTACAACGGCTTTTTGTTGGTGCAAATGCTGAGTCAGAACATTTTCTCTCAAACATTCGGAAATATAACAGCTGCTTTCAACTTACATCATTTGGTGCCAACATCATTAATGAAGCAGGCTTTATGCCAACATTCAAAGTTCAGGGTCAAGTGTATCACAGGTCTGGGTCACTACTTGCAATGCCAGGTGAGGAACCGCAGTTTCTCCAAATCTATTTCATGGGTGATCAGCAGGAGCAAGCAGAGCGTCGGTGTAGAATTGTTGATGGAGTGCGTGGCAATGTTGTATACCAGTTGCAGCAAATGCTGCATGAACACAACAAGTATGTGCGCGACTTTAAAACTGCCTAAGAACGAATTCCCGACGATAGTGATGAGTATAGAGTTGTCATCCATGCTGATAAGCGGCCTACTGGTGAACATGCAAGACGCTTCAATGCACCTGTCATAGATGAAGTTGCAATTCAAATTGTGGGGCAGCAGTTTGAGAAACGGGACATCGTTTTGCAACTACGAACCAATCAATTGCAAAGAATCTCTGAAACGCATAGAGCCTATGACGCACTGCAGTACCCACTTATGTTTTGGAAAGGTGATGATGGCTACAACTTTCAGTTGATGCAAGTTGACAACCGCACTGGCCAACCATCAGCTACTAGAAAAGTGTCTGCAATGAACTTTTATGCTTACAGGCTGATGTATCGTGACGAAAGTTTCAACTACATACTTTGCTGTCGTAAGCTGCTACTCCAATTTGCTGTTGACATGTATGCAAAGATTGAAACTGAAAGACTGCAGTATGTACGTCACCATCAGACAAGGTTAAGAGCCGATGATTATGTGCATTTGCGTGATGCTGTTGCAGGGGAGCGAAATGCACATGATATAGGACAGATCATCATTTTGCCTTCATCCTTCACTGGTGGCCCACGCTATATGCATGAAAGAACTCAAGATGCCATGACTTATGTTCGGAACTATGGGCGGCCAGACCTATTTATTACGTTCACATGTAATAGCAAATGGGATGAAATCACAGCGGAACTTATGCCTGGACAGCAAAGCTATGATAGGCATGACTTAGTTGCTAGAGTGTTTCGGCTGAAATTGAAGCAATTAATGGAGTACATCACAGTTGGTGCAATCTTTGGCAACACCAGATGTCACATGTACACAATAGAGTGGCAAAAGCGTGGTCTTCCACACGCACACATTCTGATTTGGCTCAGAGATCACATCAGACCGCATCAAATTGACAACGTTATTTGTGCTGAACTTCCACAACAACATGAAGATCCAAACCTTTACAGCATAGTGACCAAGCACATGGTTCACGGCCCCTGTGGTCGCCTTAACCCTAATTCACCCTGCATGAGGGATGGAACTTGCTCCAAGCGCTATCCAAAGGCATTGCTAAGAGAGACTGTGACTGGCGCTGATGGCTACCCACTTTATTGTCGACGTGGACCTGATGATGGGGGTTTCACATACCCACTTCGATTGACTGTGAACGGAGAGGTTTGTCACATTGATCTGGACAATCGTTGGGTTGTTCCATATTGTCCTTCGCTCTCAAAAGTTTTCAATGCGCACATCAATGTCGAGTTTTGCAACTCTGTGAAGTCAATCAAGTACGTTTGCAAATACATCAACAAGGGCAGTGATCAGGCAGTCTTTGGGCTTGAAAGGCAGGGTGCAGAATTAGATGAAGTTGCTCGGTATGAAAGTGGCAGATACATCAGTGCAAATGAAGCGATGTGGAGGATATTAGATTTTTCTATTCATGACCGCTATCCCACGGTCCAACATCTCAGCGTCCATTTGGAAAATGGCCAAAGGGTATACTTCACTGAAGAGACCATTCAGCAGCGAGCTCAGACCCCTCCTGATACTACTCTTATAGCTTTTTTCAAATTGTGTGCAGAAGATGACTTTGCAAGGACGCTGTTGTACTCTCAGTTGCCTGCGTATTACACTTGGGATGCCTCAGGCAAGCGTTGGAAACGTCGTGTGCTAGGTCTTGAAGTTGATGGACAACCTGGGATGAAACGAACTGATGCCTTAGCAAGAGTGTACACTGTACATCCTAATAACCGTGAGTGCTTCTTTTTACGTATCCTTTTGCACCATGTACACGGACCAGTGTCATTTGAACACTTGAAAACAGTGGAAGGTAGGCTTTGCAATTCGTACCAGGAGGCATGCAAAAGACTTGGTCTCTTGGAAGATGATGCTCAATGGAGAGAGACATTAGAAGAGGCTGCTACTGTGCAATCACCGTTTCAGCTGCGACATCTTTTTGCAATAATGTTGAGCACATGTCAATTATCAGATCCTCTTCAGCTTTGGGAACAGTTCAAGGAACACATGACTGTGGATATCAGGCACCGAGCGCAACAGCTGGTCACAGATCCCGGCCTTGCATTTACAGATGCAATGTATAATGAGGCATTGATTGCTATTGAAGACAAAGTACAAGAGGCAACAAACAATTCTCTTGCTCTTTATGGCCTTCCTACACCGGTAAGAGAAGCGCAACCAACCATGGCTAGGGAGCTATTGCGAGAAACTCTATATGACATCGACAGTTTGCAGCATTTTATTGATGAATGTGAACCACTCCTAATGCCAGAGCAGCAGGCTGCTTACCAACAGCTTTTGCGGCGAGTTCAGGATAATACCGGTGGCATAGTATTTCTCGATGCACCAGGTGGCACAGGGAAAACTTTTCTCATCAAGCTATTATTAGCAAAAGTCAGGTGTGCTAAAAAAATTGCTCTAGCTGTAGCTTCGTCAGGGATTGCTGCCACGCTGCTACCCGGCGGACGTACTGCTCATTCTGCCCTCAAGCTCCCACTGAATTTGGCAAAAACTGACAGTGCTTTGTGTAATATCAAGAAAAATTCTGGAACAGCTAAATTGTTGCAAGAGTGTGTTCTGATTGTTTGGGATGAATGTACAATGTCGCACAAGCTAGCATTCGAGGCCTTGAATCTAACTATGAAAGATTTTCGTAGCAACAACAGTCTTATGGGTGGTGTCACTCTCCTTCTGTCCGGAGATTTCAGACAAACCCTTCCAGTTATTCAGAGAGGTACTCCTGCAGATGAAATCAACGCATGTTTAAAGTTCTCCTTTTTGTGGCCTTCCATTGAAAAGCTGCATCTACGAACAAACATGCGAGCTGCAGCTCTTGGAGATATCACTGCAAATGAATTTGCCCGTGCTCTACTACGTCTTGGTAATGGTTTGCTACCGGTTAGCCCGGATGATGGCCACTCAGTAATTCAAGGGTATGGCACCATTGTTCAATCTCATCAAGAGCTCACTGACAAGGTTTATCCAGATTTGTTGATAAATTTTCAAAACACCGACTGGCTGTCGGAGCGAGCCATACTCTGCCCCAGAAATGATGCTGCCAATGACATCGACAACCAGCTTTTGAGCAAACTGCCTGGAGATATTACAACATACACATCAATCGATGTAGCTATGACCGATGATGATGTTGTCCAATATCCTGCCGAGTTTTTGAACTCTATGGAGCTACCGGGTTTGCCTTCGCACAAGCTTCAACTAAAGGTTGGTGCACCCATCATGCTCTTGCGCAACTTGGATCCGCCGAAGATGTGTAATGGCACCAGGTTCGTTGTTAAACAGATGTTTCCTCATGTCATCGAAGCCACAATCATTTCAGCATCAGGCCAAGGAGAATCTGTGTTTATACCCAGAATTCCCATCATACCAACTGACTTACCATTTCAATTCAAACGAGTTCAATTCCCCATCAGAGTATGTTTTGCCATGACCATTAACAAGTCCCAAGGACAGTCTCTCAAAGTGGTTGGCATCAACTTGCAGTCACCATGCTTCTCTCATGGACAGCTCTATGTCGCCTGCTCACGTGTTGGATCGTCAACAAAGTTGTTCATCAATGCACCAGACGGGCGAACAAAAAACATTGTCTATCCTCAAGTATTGCGCTAGACTTACTCTTGCTGTCAAACACATGAATTTTCAGTTTGTCTAATATTTTTCTGCTTTTCTAAGTATGCTCCATGTTTTCAAATCTGCTAACTGTTTCTGCTTAATGCTTCTGTGTCCTGCATTACCAATATTACCAATATCTATTTTGTCATTTATGAATATTAAAAGTGATTGTCACTAATATTTACACTGCAGTTTTTCTTTTGGTCAACAGCGATGATATGAGAAAAGCATAAATGCAAATTACAAAGTATAAATAGTAAACAAGAGTAAGAAATAACATGAAGCAGCCATGTACACTTTGCATGCAAGAAAGTATTATCTATATGCCATTGTATTAGGGGTTGTCTGATTAGTGAGGCTGATTACATAACTTCTCATATCTTTACAATTGGAGCTTGCACTTCAAATTGGTCAACTTTGCAAGTCCACAATAATGGATTGTTGCATGCATGATTCGTTGGTAACGGGTAGTCATTGCGGCTAGTATATATATATATAAATATATATATATATATATATATATATATATATATATATATATATATATATATATATAATATCATATATATAATATCATACTGCTTTTAACATCTCAATTGGTAAAAAATAAAATATAATAGGTTGAACAAAATATTGTGAAATAATAAAAAAACAACTAAAAATTTTCATAAATATGTATGAAACGCTTCTAACATTAGTTCTAAAATACCTACAGAAGAGGATAGACCTTCATCTATTTGGACATAATTATAAATATGTTTTCTGAATTTATAAAAAAAATTTTGTTCCACTTCATGTTATATAATTTTTTGAAAATTATTTGATTCCAAACACTTCTTTCAATTTCTTTTAAAAAATCATTAATATTGACGACTTCCACCATTAACAAAACGGTTTCGAAACAGTTTTTTATAATGTCATAAAAAAAGTTCTGTAGATACATCATGTTTCTTACAACACATCCCCATACTCATCATGTGTTGAGTTATACAGAATACTATAACTTGGAATGTCAAACGTTTTACAGCTTTTCCTTCAACAACATCATTATTTATCACATAGTTATGATACATTTCTGGAAGGAGGTACTTTAAGTAGATTGGGTTTGTTGTTGTATTGTTCTAAAATACAAGTCACAATTAGATAACTAAAATAATTAAAGGTTTTTCAACTGTCGTTAAATAGCATTTTTTATTAATTCTTACCTTTTCATCAGACTGAGATTCCGACTTTAGATACAATGGTTGACTTCCTACGTCTTGAGTATTCATTCTGAAAAAAACGAAAAAAATTGGTTAAATTCTTTATAATCAATTTAAAGATAGATATGACATAAAGCCTTCAGATAGTTGTGTTAGCTAGCAGAAATAATTGTATTTTTAGTCTTACCTTTATGAAGAGAGAACTCTTAGTAGTTGCAATGGAAGATGTAGTAGATGTTGCTCTTTCGCTCACCGTTAAAGAACTGGATGCTCTCTGTCTGAAACGCTTGTCTCTTATATAGCTAAACTTCTACTGATTGACATGAATTGAGTTCAATAAAAAAAGTGTTATTCGTGGGAATGTTTGGTTTATTTTTCTATTCGCTTGAAAATAAATGTTTTATTCCCGCGAAAGCATTGGTTTCTATTCGCGTGAAAATAAAGTTTTTATTCCCGCGAAAGCGACGGTTTCTATTTGCGTGAAAATAAATTATTTATTCCCGCGAAAACATTGGTTTTCCATCGCGGGAAAATAAATTATTTATTCCTGCGAAAGCATTGGTTTTCCTTCGCGTGAAAATAAATTATTCATTCCCGTGAATACATTGGTTTTCCTTCCCAGGAAAATAAATTATTTATTCCTGCGAAAGCATTGGTTTCTATTCGCGTGAAAATAAAAGTTTTATTCCCGCGAAAGCAACGGTTTCTATTCGCGTGAAAATAAATTATTTATTCCGCAAAAACATTGGTTTCCCTTCGCGTGAAAATAAAATTTTTATTCCCACGAAAACATTGGTTTTCCTTCGCGTGAAAATAAAATTTGTATTCCCGCAAAAGCAACAGTTTCTATTCCCATAAAAATTAAATTATTTATTCCCGCGAAAACATTGGTTTCCCTTCGCGTGAAAATAAAATTTTTATTCCTGCGAAAACATTGGTTTTCCTTCGCGTGAAAACAAAAATTGTATTCCCGCAAAAGCAACAGTTTCTATTCTCGTGAAAATAAATTATTTATTCCCGCGAAAACATTGGTTTTCCTTCGCCGGAAAATAAATTATTTATTCCCGCGAAAGCATTGGTTTCTATTCGCGTGAAAATAAATTATTTATTCCTGCAAAAACATTGGTTTTCCTTCGCGGGAAAATATTTTATTTATTCCCGCAAAAGCATTGGTTTCTATTTGCGTGAAAATAAATTATTTATTCCCGCGAAAACATTGGTTTTCCTTTGCGTGAAAATAAAATGTTTATTCCCGCGAAAACATTGGTTTTCCTTCGCGGGAAAACAAATTATTTATTCCCGCGAAAGCAACAGTTTCTATTCGCATGAAAATGAATTCTTTATTCCCGCGAAAGCAGTGGTTTTCCTTCACGTGAAAATAAATTATTCGTTTCCGCGAAAACATTGGTTTTCCTTCCCAGGAAAATAAATTATTTATTCCCGCAAAAGCCACAGTTTCTATTCGCTCGAAAATAAGTTTTGTATTCCCGGGAAAGCATTGGTTTTCCTTCACATGAGAACAAATTCTCTATTCCCGCGAAAACATTGGTTTTTATTCGCGTGAAAATAATTTTTTTATTCCCGCGAAAGCATTGGTGTTCTTCCGTAAAAACAACGCTTCATTAACTTAACCTTATGATAAATGGGATGATTTCAGCTATATAAGAAGCACTGTTTTCACACAAAGCAGTCACTTCAACATTAGCAACTGAAGGAGCAAGATCTACTACATCATCATCTACTACAACTGCTAGAAGGACTTTCTGTATTAAGGTAAGCCAACTTAGTGTACTATTGAGTATACATTTAATTTTTTATTGATTTAGATACTAAAAGCGGTATGATATTGAGTAAATATACATACATATATATATATATATATAGATCTTTATCGATTTAGATACTAACAGCAGTATGATGTTGAGTAAATATACATATATATATATATATCTTCAAATTGGTTTAAAAAAAAATCAAAATCATATCACGGATTTTTTGATTTGTCTTTTAGAATGTCGACACAAGTCAATACAAAACAGCTGAAGATTAAAGAACCAAAACCTTTGCAAGGCAGGAAGGGGAATGATAGCAATGTACTTCTTCAACATACCAGACAACTGAATAATAAAGAACCAAAACCTTCACAAGACAGGAAGGTGGTTGATGACAATGTACTTCTTCAACGCACTACGATCCCCTTTCAAAATGCCAGAGAGAATACCCTGGGAGCTCTCATCATCAAAAGCGCCTCTATGTTAAGTACTCTATCTCCGGCTTCCAGAAAAAACATTGAAAACATAGTCAAAGCTGAGTATTTACCAATACCTACAGTTATGCAGGTGTTAACCGTCGAGTTCCATGATGAAACGAACTGCACCATCATCTACAACTATAAAAAGGATGGAAAGATAGTTAGAATGAAGAGCACTATTCCATCAGCAGCAGGATTACTTGTCGATGAAGCTTCGCAAATAAGACCATTGATTTTGATTTACATGGGTGTTGAAAAGACTGGAAAAGCAATTTTTCGTGCCGCTACAGAAACAGGATCTCTTCTGAGGTGGAAGAATGCATTTGATGTATTACCAGAGAAAAGTATGAGACAAATCAATGCTTATTTCGAGGTAGCTCATCTTCAGGATTTTCCAACAGATAGTGTCATATGTTTCCCAAACCCTGAATTGATAACAAACTCTGACAGACGATGGAATGGAAATGAAGAGAGTCTTCTAGTTCAATACAGAAGTGTCGTAGATGAAGAATTACTGATTGGAGATATGCGCATTCCTCTTCAAATAGCTTCTGCTGTGACGTCGGAAAGATTTGGACTTTTTCTGCTCAAGGGACTGAGTCGAAACGCAGACAATTCAATTTTCTACAACATCAGTGTACTCGCAGCTCATCAAGCCTTCGTCCAAGCCTCGGAACTGACCGATAATCCAAACTCTGATGATTTTCTCAACTACTTCGATGATGCTGAAAAAGAAGACTGTCAAGAACAAAAGCTTGAGAAGCTAATCTATAGCTCAAGGGAATCATATCACTATAGGTAAGTTTTATCAATTTTTACCATAAATTAATCGTGTGTAATCAGTGTATTTTTTACATAGAATTTGAAAAAAATAACAAAAGCTTATAGTTATTTTACAAAAAGTGTTCAATTTCTCATGTAAATGATCAACTCATGAACATTTTTTGTAAAATATTTTTAAAATTATATACATTTCAGATTAAAAAAGGACTTTTTTGTGTGTAATTGGTGTATTTTTTCACATAAAAGTTGAAAAAATAACAAAAGGTTATAATTATTTTACGAAAATGCTTAATTTCTCACATAAGTGATCAATTCATGAGCATTTGTTGTAAAACATTTTTAAATTATATACATTTCGAATTAAAAAAGGAAATTTTTGTGTGTAATTGGTGTATTTTTTTACATAAAAGTTGAAAAGATAACAAAAGGTTATAATTATTTTACAAAAATGCCTAATTTCTCACATAAATGATCAATTCATGGGCATTTGTTGTAAAACATCTTTAAATTATATATATATATATATATTTCCGATCCAGATGAAAAAAGGACTTTTTCGTGTGTAATCAGTGTATTTTCTTACATAGAAGTTAAAAAAATAACAAAAGTTTATAATTATTTTACATTATTTTTTAATCATACTATACTAATGCATCAATTTTTATTTTAGCCCATTATATGGAGTAAAAGAAATACTGAATAAAGGACTAGGAGTTGATCGCTACAAAAAAGAATGAGCTGAACAATGTAACTTGGTGAGTTATTTTCCTGTTCTATATAATGTAAACTATCTAATGTAGCTAAGAGTAAAATTCCAATTCGGTAAAATTTATTTATATATTGCATAATTTTTGTATTTTAGTTCATTATGGAATCAAAAAGTACACAGAATACAGGACTTCATCCCTGAGAGATAAAATATATCATCAGCACATCAAAGAAGATATTATTCAGGAAAAATGCATTGTAACAATTGATATTGTAAGCTATAGTAGTTTATATTACACAAAATTTACTGTAAAACAGTTTTAAGAATGTAAAAAACTAGATATGGTGTTTTCTATTACAATTATTTTCCCAATACTGTAAATTTCAATCAGCTAAAGGAGTAATTTGGTGATTTTTGACAGTTTTTAAAAAAAATATCGAAAAAAAGTTAAAAAAAGGTATGTAATAAACTCTGTTTTGAAACAAAAAAATTTAAAAAGGAAGGTGTAGAATAAAATCCTCACTCAAAAAATTAATGAAAATTGAAGGGAATAAAAGAATATTTTACCAAATACCACATTTTTTTTTGTAAATATAATATCGTTGGTATTACGCAAAATTTACTGTAAAACAGTTTTAAAAAAGTCCAAAAAAAAATATATATTTTTTTAAAAAACATATCGAAAACTGTATATTTTAATGATTATTCTTTAAAAAAGTTAAAAAACAAAAAACATTGTAATGAAACCCTGTTTTGAAACATAAAAAATTTAAAAAGAGTGCTGTAGGATAAAACCCTCGCTCAAAAAAAATTAATGAAAATTGAATGGAATAAAAGAATATTTTATCAAATACCACATTTTTCTTGTAAATATATAGTAAAAATCTCTATAATATCATTGCTATTACGCAAAATTTACTGTAGAACAGTTTTAAAAAAATTCCCAAATAGTGTAAATTTTAATCATCTAGAGGGGTAATCTGGTGATTTTTGATGGTTTTTAAAAAATAGTGTTTAGTTTCAAAAAGGTTAAAAGAAAAAGCTATATGATAAAATCCTGCTTTGAAACATGAAAAATTTAAAAGGAAGGTGTAGGATAAAACCCTCACTCAAAGAAATTAATGAAAATTGATTGGAATAAAAGTCTATTTTACCAAATACCACATTTTTCTTGTAAATATATAGTAAAAGGCTCTATTTTTTTAAAAAAATTGATTACGTAAAACCACATACTTCAGTTCTAATTCGTTTGAACAACTTTATGGGAGACAAAGAATAAAAAATTACATTGATTTAGTTTTCAGAATTGAAGTCGCCATCGAAAATGGATTGTTCTTGAATGGGTAAATCCATAGCCTCCTCATCATCATGATAGAAGTTTTCTGATGATTGCATTTTGAAAAACAAAATTACGTTGATTTCGTTTTCAGAATTGAAATTGCTATCGAAAATGGTTTGTTCTTGAATGGGTAAATCCATAGCCTTCTCATCATCATAACATAAGTTTTCTGCCTCAATATCTCCAACCTCTCAGAGATAGCGATTGTTCTGTTTAAAAAAATAATGTAAAATTGTATTTATAAATGATTATTTTGAAAAAATGGTAAATTTTTAAAAAAAATTCAAAAGAAAGATGTGGGATGAACCCTCACTCAAGAAACTAATTTTGTATGATAGGTTGTTTACCTAACAATAAGAAAGTAATGAATAATGTATATTTAAACAAATATTGAAAAAATTAATGAAAATTGAATAGAATAAAAGAATATTTTACCAACAATCCAGTAGAAGTATTTAAGCACATGACTAAAAAAAATTTTCAAACAGTTGTAAAAATGTCAAAAACTGTCAGTATTAATGATCACTTAAGGAAAATTCAAAGAAAGGTGTGAAATAAAGAGCTCAATCAAAAATTAATTTCAATACAATGGACTACTGAATTATTATATCATTTTCAATCAGATATATGTAGATACATACAAACGGATGAAAATCTCTCATCATCCATTTTTTCATTTGAAATGATATTGGAACTGTTTCAAGCTCACAATATTTAAATATTGAAAAAATCAATGAAAAATTGAATAGAATAAAAGAATATTTTACCAAACACCCTGTTTTTTGTAAATATATACAAACAGATAAAATTTAACCATTTAGAGGATGATTTCTTTTTGCAAAAAAATTAATGAAAACTTAATGAAATGAAAAAATATTTTACCAAATACCCTGTTTTTTTTTGTAAATTTGCACAAATAGATGAAATTTCACCATTTAGAGGATGATTTCTTTTTGCAAAAAAATTAATGAAAATTGAATGAAATGAAAAAATATTTTAGCAAATAGCCTGTTTTTTTGTAAATATGTACAAATAGATGAAATTTAACCATTTAGAGGATAATTTCTTCTAGCAAAAAAATTAATGAAAATCGGATGAAATAAAAGAATATTTTACCAAATACCTCTTTTTTTGCAGATGTATACAAATAGATGAATATCTAACTTCATCCATTTTTCCATTTGAGATCTATGTTTGAAGGTTTTCAAGATATTTTATAGTAAAAGCCTATATATTGATTGTCATTACAAGATGTAGTGTTTTGTATTATTTAATATTTACTAACTCTAGCTATATTATATGAGATTTTCCCTACGTATTACGCAATAAATGTATATATTCACATATTGTTTCATTTTTAATCATTGGATTTATTCAATGCAGATATACATCCTCTCTCTCCTCTCTCTCCTCTTTTCGTCTCTCCTCTCTCTCCAGGTATCATATGAGTTCGAATTACAACAAAAAATTATCCAAACTTAAATGCCATACATTCAAAATTTAGATGCCATTTGAGTTAGAATTATGTAAAAAAATTATCAAAACTTAAATGCCATACATTCAAAATCTATATGCCAGATAAGTTCAAATTAAGTAAAAAAAGTAATCAAAACTCAAATGCCACTTAAATGCCACTCAAATGCCACTCAAATGCCCCTCAAATGAAATATAATATTAACTCCGCGAATCCATCCAACACCGTAACCCATTACCTCAATTCCGGAGTCAAATCCACAAAAAAACACTTGGTAGGGAGATCTGCTCATATATTACTACTAACAATCACCGACACAGAAAAACATACAAATGTCAAGTACATCGATGGTGCCAGAAAAACTTAATTTCGTATCAGAGGAAACAAATTCGTTTCTATGGAGGAGATAAAAAGGAATTCTACAAAATCATAAGCACTCAACAGATGGTACATTCTAAATCTAATTGAAGTCAATACAAAAACTATTACGTTTTTAAACACTACCTTGTCAATCACTATGTTAATCATTTTAGCTGACTATGAATGTTGCAGTGCACTTGGGCTTCCACGTACTACAATATGCGAAGCTGAGAATTTTGCAGTTTTACGACAACTTTACAGACAAGTAAGTGGCACTTAAAGTTCTGCTATTAACCTAGTAGTTAACATAAACATTAGACATAACTACAAATATTACAATTGTTCTTTTTATTTGTAGCTAAATCAATAGAGTTGATTTTCAGTAGGTTGAAATGGATGCAGATAGTGCAAATGTGCCTTGAGTGGAACACTGGAAACATTGGTGAAGGCGGATTAGAAATGAGAGTTCTATAATGATCACTGCGATTGGTTTCCACAAACATACTGTGACAAACATAAGGATGAGTTTTTAAGGATTAAAACAATGGAATCAAAATGGAACATGAGTGATTGCTGTGAAAAAGTGCCTGAACATGAAAAAAAACACCTGGATTGTTCAAAGAGGAGTTTCTTGGAGATGGAATTGCTTGCTCTCAACTTTTGGGGAAAAACAGAAAACAAGTTTAGTTCCAAAGATTTAAGCAAGCAGAGTAATGACTTGAAAAAAAACTCAGTTATCTGAATGTATTGAACACAAAAAGTCATTTACAGGAAAAAATCGTGGTTTCATAGTAAAAGATGGAAAAATGTTAACGTACAGTCAAAGAAAATGAGGGCTCAAGTAAATTTTACGCGAAAAGACTAGTGTGTCCCGATGGAGTATCAACAGAACCTATCAACGCTTAATGAAAGTAATTCTTCATAATAAACTTTAGCTTTTTTACAATAGCTAGATATTTTTAACACAATAATCAATAGTCAAACTTATATTTGGATATAGTCATAAGTGGACATGGACATGTACATAGCTATACGATGTTAATATGGACATGAATATGGATATAGTCACGAGTGGATATGGACATGTACATAGCTATACAATGTTAATATGGTGACGGATATGGACATGGTTATGTACATGGACATGGTTATGTACATGAATAATGTAAATGAGCATGAATATGTACTTAGATATAGACATGTATATAAATAGATATGGACATGTACATAAATGGATATGAATATGGACATGGATGTGTACTTTTGTTATGTACGAAAACAAATAGCTTCAATTTAATTTCTAATAATAAAACTATACAAATAATTTATACAATGTTAATCATACAGTCAAACTCATAATACAAATCTCAGTATAAACCTACATGCCATGTTTAAAAACTAGTCAACCTAATGATCTAAATTTCCGTACAACTTCCATTATAAATCCTCTGCACAATAAATCGCAAGAAATTACACAAAAAATAAAAACACCAATAACACCTGGTGCAACAAAAAGGTACCTTTCAAGCTCTCATGGTACCTGCTACCAACAAAAAATGGCAAAACACTTCGTTTTTATACAATACTCATCCACCCCAATCTAAATCATCATAAAACCATAATAAATGCTTAGTTATACATACAATTACAAACAAAATTTTAAAACAATCAAAACTGCTGCACAAAAGTTTCATTTTTGTACAATACTCAAACCCCTCAATCTAAATCATAACACAGTAATAAAAACTATCCCTGCACAACGAATAATAAAAGCTGCTGCACAAAAACAGCACCCATGAAAATAATCACACCCATGCATCTCATCGACATACAGGTCACAATATAAACAAACCCTACGCAATAAATACTTAGCAAACATTCAAAGGTATAACACCTAGTGCACACAAAAAGATACCTCACAGGTTCTCTTGGTAACTGGAGCCAGCTAAAAGTACGCTTGGAATCAAGAGAACCTTATCCTTGGACTCCATGACAGAGATCTGCTCCTATTTTACTTCTGTCAGGGATCACTACCGGCCCGGCAGGGGTCAAGACCGGCCCTGCAAGCTGTGCCACCGGCACAGCAAGTCATCCTACCAGCACAGCACTTTACAACAGCCGGAAGTAGAATCCTAGCACACTTGGGTTGGTGTTCTGCTAGCAAACAAGCAGTTTACTTCTGGCATGCACCAAAATCTACCTCATACCTCTTTCCATTAAAGACATACCCTGTCTCTAGTTTTAACATAGCAAGAGCAATATGTGTGGGGGTATCTTCGTACCCAAGTTAAAAGATATGTGGTTAATTACAGTGCTTATTAGTAGGCTACTAGGCCATATCATGATATAGCCCCTCTCTTCAGAGAAGGTCCCTCTTACAGGTGACACACTGTGACTCACTCCCCCCTGGATCATGGTGAAAGCTAGGGATCAGCTCCATTTCCTCCACTACTGGAGGGCTCACCATCTTTACCAGACATATATATGCATAGTAGTACATAGAAACAGTAGTTCCTAGACATAGCACTACATATACATAGCACTACATAGACATAGTAGTACATAGACATAGTAGTACTTGGGTGTAACAGTACATGTGGATAATAAAACAAAGGCATAATAGTACATAGACACAGTAGTGCATAGACACAGTAGTGTATAGACACAGTAGTGCATAGACACGGTAGTGCATAGACACAGTAGTGCATAGACACAACAGTGCATAGACATAATAGTACATATATGCAATAGTACATATACTAGGGTGCTGGAGAAGGTGTCCAACACCACCTGTTCAATTTGTCTGGGTCGTAGGTCATCGTAGGCAACCTGCACAAAGCATTCTACCTCGCTTGCATGTTCTCTTAGGGTGGTTAGGGGGGAATGGTGCAGGCCAAACAATTTTGCCTGTGCTTTCCAGGCAGTGAGACTAAACCTGGCTTGCGGGGCAGTAAACACTCCTTGCACATGAGCTGACTTTCCACACTACAGAGCTTTGCCTTTCAGCGTCTCTCTTAGGTTTAATAATGCGGGGCCTTGTCCCCAGTCATTTGCTTCAGCAACCTTGACAAAACCAGGTATGAAATATTCGACGTCTCCGTCGCCTTCAAACTTAGGCAACTTAAATTGATTAGGGACTGCAGCTTGTTGAGATGGCACTACGCCCTGCAAAGCCTGCGTGAGCATCTCAATAGCTGCCATGGCTGTCTTGCTGGCTGTGCTGCCGGCTGTCCAGCTCAACCATAATTCAAGTGAGTACCAGCCCTGTACCGGCCCTGTATGACTCAATACCGGCCCTGTACCGGCCGTGTGTGACTTAGTACCGGTCACTGTCTACATGGTGAATCCGATGTAGACACTGTAACTCTTCGGTTTTCTGTGGTTCTCTGCTGGACAAATCCAAGGTAGACCCCGCAACTTTCTTTTGACGGTAGTGTGACAATCTGCTCCATCAGTTGGGTCTGTTGGGATTCCATCAGATCTCATTACTGCCACCAATGTAATAGATTTCACTGATTACTATTGAAGACAACTACTATCTGACTGACTATCGACTGTACAAGGTCTTAAACCATGTAACCCTGTAATCCCGGTGACCATCCTGTCTACCCAGAAATCTGCTCCTGAAACCCAGACAGGTATGGAAGCCTGCCAGCATGTGCTGCAACTCCAGAATAATCCAAGTAAATACAGAGATACATTTACAAATATAAGGTTATTTACGACTGAGCTCTCCGGGTCGATCATCACAACTTATAAGATGGACAACTTAATACAGCTTAATACATTACAACATGATCACTCAAGCATACATGCAACTAGCTAATGCCATTACTAGAATAATTTCTTGTTCAATCAATAAAATCAAGGTAGGAAGTGGGCGGAGGCTTTGCCATCTTCTAGCAGTAATCTCTTCGAGCAGCAATCTGTACTTGTCTAGGGTTATCTAAACATGCAGTAAGAGTGCACGTCTGCTACATTCTGCTGCAAAGCTCTCAGGGGCTGACAACTGCTCAATTCCCCCCACAATATTTTTTATTTGCTGTTTAAATACGTTATTGATACGAATTCTTTGTAGAAAGTTGTTTGGTTCTACGCTAAAAACTTTGTCAATATGGAAGTGCTAATTAGAGGATTGATTTGCGGATGCAAGCTGTGTTTTATAATGATTCACATGTCTGCAAAAGCCTTTTTGTATGATTGTTAACTCGAATCCATTTGATGTTCACTTGAAATCAATATATTTGGGAAAATTAAGCTAAGTATTTGATGTTCACCATTGAGCTACTTACAAGGTCCAAGCCCGAAGTAGTTGTCAGCCACATTATTAAAGTTCTTGCCCATCATTTGGTTGTGTTCTTGATGAAAAACTGACAAGAATAAAATCAATTCTGGTGTTTTATCAGTTCTTAACATCTGTGAGTTGTATTTGCAACCTCTATTTGAGAAAAGTATTAGATTATGATCATTTATAGATCTTGCAAACATTCTGAGTCTATGCAATGAATGGAACTATTTTTCTGCCGATTGTTTAAGTTAGCAAATAAACACACACACTGGTGACATTCTTTTTTGTTTCATTAACGATATGCAGTTGTCATCTATAGCTTTATATGGGAAAATGAGAAAACTTTGAAGATAATTTTTACTGTCTCTGTTAGCACAGCTAGTAATATTCAACCTGTTGCGTTTTCACCAACAACACTACCAGATCATCCCTTCGGACAACTCCCAATCACTTGGTGCTCTCCTCAAACAATACTAGTATGAGGTTCGACCTGTTGTTTGTTTGTTCTCCTCTAGTAAGTCACAGCTCTACCAGCCTAACTCAGGGTTGTCAACCTCCTATACCAAGCTGCAACCTGCTAATCCAACCTGAGTAGTTGTTTCAGATGAACAAGACAAAGTGTAATAAATTAATCATATTTTATTAGCAAGACTCCTACTACAGTTTAGATCAAAGCGATCCAAGTACTGTAGTTGTTTTTTACCACTACTTTGGATACAACAGCAGCTTTCTCACTATACAACTTTCGTGTTCTGTGGCCCCTCCCCCACCTCAGCCAGTCATTTCAACCCTGAACAACTCCAAAACTGGGTTGTTCCAACCCTGGAGGAAACCGAACCTGGATAACTTTTTATAACATATCACACTACAGATTCCTCGACAATGCTCAGCAATTTTCTGGTCATTTTTTATTATTTCCCATGCATTTGTAGTCAATATGGTTATAGCTTCATTGGTTTTAGCTGGTTTTGTTTTTCGTTCTTCAACTTTTGAGTAGTTTGTTAGAAATGGGTGCATTTCTTGTGTGACTTACATTTTTCAACAGAGAAAGAATTTGTTTCAAGTTTTATTGTTAACTCCCAAGCATATGTTTATCAAGCTTACGCTTTTAGTGCTAAATTTTTCTAAGGTAGTTTTGCCTTTGGACACAAAAGCAAGCTTCTTGGCTTGTCTCCTCAGTGGAGAGGGAATAATGTTTCTTAACATTTTTTTGCTTTTGGCAAAGTGCGTTTAACGAAATAGAAGTTCTAATGGATGCAGAACAACACAAATGTTTTTATTTCATTTTTTCAATAAACTAATACAATGTAAGTCATGCTGATGCAAACATTGAAGGTGACCAGCAATGTGACGTTGGCTTGAAATTATACAACAACAACATTCCTAAACCTAAACTGGTCACGTTAGCTTCAATCAAATGTCAAAGTCTCTTGGGTGTCTTTGGTTAAGTGAATACACAGACAATAGCTCAACTATATCAAATTGTTTTTTAGGGATGTACGTAGTACTGAGCTTGGCAATGTTTTTACCAGCAAGCGACTCATCTTAAAGCTCCCTCTCACAGAAGAAATTTTTCCCACCGCTGCAATCCATATCATTAAACTTGGGGGTACTACTAAGCAGACCACCACAGCTTCCATCGCCATTTGGTTCACCATCAATCCACCAATCAAATGCGAGTCGTCCAGTCAGCAGTCCATCCCATTGCCAGGTCTCATCAACTTTCCTCATACCAATCCATGGGCGGTAAGTTTGCCATTCTATGTAATAGAAATATTTATAAAATGCTCTATTGTCTCATTCTAGACAATAATCTACCAGCAGTCACATGTGTAGGGAAAAAAATGTATTGAAAACTAGTTAGAGGATAATTTGTGGTGACATAAAATCACAATATTATGCAGGCCTCGGAGGAACAGCAATATTGACCAAAGTAGAATTCACTGTCTTTTAGAACACATCTAGCTCAAGACAGGGTCTCGCCTACTACTGCATGCCTACAGCTTTTAAAGAGTAATATATCTGCCTACAAGTACCACTGGACCAGATAACTTTCCATTAATTCCTCTAGAGGCTACTACTTAACCAGTAAGTCACCAACAACAGTTCTGCTGAACATCATCAACCTCAAGATGCAACCTATCCACAGATCACAAAGTATTAAACACAAGGATATAAGTTTTATTATCCTAGCTATAATCTAAGGTTGCAATGAAGTAATGTGCCCAGTATAAAACCAGTTAGCTACTTCTACACTAGCATTGAGAGCCACATATGTAAAACAGGATACGTAACAGAGCAGTGGGAAAAAACATTTAAATTTTTAGTCAGTCAAATACAAGTAAAGTTGCCATAAAAATATAAAAAACAAGCAAGGACTTTAGGGCATAAAATGCAACTGTGAACAATCACGTTTCCATCTCCCTCTGTTTAATACATTCCGCTGGCATGTGATCAGCCAATTAGCGAGCTCCTTTTAGTAGCCCTGATTTCTTTCAAACAACATATTAATAAAATTTGGAGTTAGTTCTGTTCCTATAACATAATTTGATTTATTTTTGCTTTTACATTGCGCTATTGGGGCTTGATCATTAAGTCTCTTTGGTGCTTGTTCATTAGGCCCTCTTTGTGCTTGCTCATTAGGCCCTTTTGGTGCTTGCTCGTTAGGCCTTCTTGGTGCTTGCTCATTAGGCCTTCTTGGTGCTTGTTCATTAGGCCCTCTTGGTGCCTGCTCATTAGGCCCTGTTGGTGCATGCTCATTAGGCCCTCTCAGTGCCTGCTCATTAGGCACTCTTGGTTCATGCTCATTAGGCCCTCTTGGTGCTTGTTCATTAGGCCCTTTTGGTGATTGCTCATTAGGCCCTTTTGGTGCTTGCTAATTAGGCCCTTTTGGTGCTTGCTCATTAGGCCCACTTGGTGCTTGCTCATTACGCCTCTTGGTGCTTGCTCATTAGGCCCTTTTAGTGCTTGCTCATTAGGCCCTTTTGGTGCTTGCTCATTAGGCCTTCTTGGTGCATGCACATTAGGCCCTTTTGGTGCTTGCTCATTAGGCCTTCTTGGTGCTTGCTCATTAGGCCTTCTTGGTGCTTGTTCATTAGGCCCTCTTGGTGCCTGCTCATTAGGCACTCTTGGTTCATGCTCATTAGGCCTTCTTGGTTTTTGCTCATTAGGTCCTCTTGGTGCTTGCTCATTAGGCCCTCTTGGTGCTTGCTCATTAGGCCCTCTTGGTGTTTGCTCATTAGGCCTTCTTGGTGCTTGCTCATTAGGTCCTCTTAGTGCCTGTTCATTAGGCCCTTTTGGTGCTTGCTCATTAAGCCCCCTTGGTGCCTGCTCATTAGGCCCTTTTGGTGATTGCTCATTAGACCCTCTTGGTGCTTGCTCATTAGGCCCTTTTGGTGCTTGCTCATTAGGCCTTCTTGGTGCTTGCTCATTAGGCCTTCTTGGTGCTTGTTCATTAGGCCCTCTTGGTGCCTGCTCATTAGGCCCTGTTGGTGCATGCTCATTTGGCCCTCTCGGTGCCTGCTTATTAGGCACTCTTGGTGCATGCTCATTAGGCCTTCTTGGTTCTTGCTCATTAGGTCCTCTTGGTGCTTGCTCATTAGGCCCTCTTGGTGCTTGCTCATTAGACCCTCTAGGTGCTTGCTCATTTGGCCCTCTTGGTGCTTGCTCATTTGGCCCTCTTGGTGCTTGCTCATTTGGCCCTCTTGGTGCTTGCTCATTTGGCCCTCTTGGTGTTTGCTCATTAGGCCTTTTTGGTGCTTGCTCATTAGGCTCTCTTGGTGCATGCTCATTAGGCCTTCTTGGTGCTTGCTCATTTGGCACTCTTGGTACTTGCTCATTAGGCCTTCTTGACGCTTGCTAATTGGCCCTCCTTTGGCTGCTGTTCTTTTTAATCTAGCAAGTGCCAGGAACATGTAGGTTGGATGTAATGTATGGGTTGGGCAATATTTCTTTGTAACCTTTTTCCTTATAAGCTCTCTCAATATACTTTTGGACTGAGGTGTCTGCAGAGGTGTAGCTCCAATTTCGTTTATCGACTGCAAAACAACTACATGCTTTTATCTCCTTTCATGTCCAATTATCGCTTTTTGAGGTCTCCCTGTGAGTTTTGTCCGCACTTTTGATTAGTGATTGAATCAGCCATTTGGGAGGGGTGAGAAAAGTTGAATCAAACCTTGTCTGACAACGTCAAATCTCCACACAGCATCAAGTAATCTCAAAGACTCAAATCGAGCTCCTTGATGTATTTACTTCTGCTTTGAGATACCAAAGTAATGAAAAAGACGCTCTTGTCCAGGCAGTGATTGTTATGGTTGCAGTGGCGGTTGGCAATCAGACCACTTGTTGGGTTTTCCCAATTTTTCTTGGGCAATACTGTAGAAGCTGTAGTCATTTCAATGCCCTGCAGGATCATCAATAAAAAATTTTAAAAAAATAAATAGGTCAATGGTTTCGTTCATTGCGTTAAAAGATCTTTCCAGTGAAAACAATAATCTAATTGATAGCAGCTGTACCCATTATTATAAATACTTTTTTCTCATGTAAGCAGTCTTTGAAATGATTGACTACAATCAATACGACATTTACAAAAAAATCATAAAACACATATTTCAGTTTTGTGTGAAACAGGAGTAGGAAGTCAATTAATTCAGCTAGCCATGTTGTGTCATAATGCCCCAGATTTGAGGTGTTACGTCACAGGTAGGTTTTTTTTATAATACCAGTGCTAATAAGGTGGCATCATGACTTAAATATAGCGATGCACGCAGCTTGTATAAAGTAGACAAGAAATGTTTTGAATTTTAGAGTAAGTTTTAATTCTATCAAGTTTGTTACTGCCGTGGTAAGTGTAAGGCTCACATAGTAATTTCTGTTGTTGATGAAAACAAAGGTTTCTTCACACAAATATTTCGAATGAGAGAAATAAGTTTGAACTCATCAGACTTTCTAGATAATTTAACTGAATTTTTTTGAAGCAATTATTTAATTTGATGATGAAAAAATTGCCGTCAAATTCAGCTTGACTTGCCATATCCTATTTTTATTGGTGCATTCGGTGTTCTTATATATCGATTGGTTAGTTCTGATACTTTGTTATATTATGTCTTACTTCTGTGTAATTGGCTAATACAATGAATCACTTCCTGTGCTCTGCCTATACTAGGCAAAACCTTTGCTATGCTATGTGTTGGGACTTTTACTTACTCGTATTATTTTGTAGGATTAAATGGATACTACTCTTAAGCTCTGAGTTATGCGTCTGAGCCGCGGGCTCTACACTAGTTGTGGAGCAGGAAACCTTGCCTTCACTTCCTACTCGCTGTAGTACCGACCTGTTGTTACCTCTAGGTCAAAAGTAACTAGTGGGAGCATAACGTCAGAACGCTACCAACTGTCCTGTGGTAGCGAACTAGGAGTTTGGCTGGTCACAGCACTCAGTTGATAGATTTATGCCCTCAAAATCCGCTATAGTATTGTAGAGGACTTTGTTGTGATTTCGCGAATACCTTTAACGACAACTGTTAGAGAGTAACTGTACTGTATAGCGATAGCAGTATAGTAATACAGAGTGCAAATAGACTGGTAGCGTAGGCTCTCTGTGGAAGGCAATTGATACAAACAGTAAGCGCCACCGGTAAGGTAATATAGGCTCTCTGTTGTAGAAGGTCTGTATAGAAAACAGATCTGGTTGTTAGGTATGCCAACAACAGTGATGCAGACAACCGGCCTCACTAAACACACGGGGTTTCAGATTAATAATAATTTATTAGAAGACAAAAGCTTGCTGGATAAATAGTCCTTACAAGCATACAATAGCTTGAACCCTTAGACAACACTAAGTCCGTACAAGCAATCGCTGACACTTCTCTGACTAGATACTATCTCAGACTAAACTAAACTAGTTGAGAACTAACTCAAAACAAATCTGAAAGATAACTGAGTGCTGAGCGAAATGCCTCACTACTTGTAGGAAAACATAGTAGTTGAAAAGTAAAGCATATGATTGGTTAACAATAGTCTGGCTCTACAGAAAAGATGAATCACAATGGGTTGGCTAAGCATAACAATAACGTACATAAGCTGGCTAGCCGCCAATATTCAAGGGTTAATAATAAATAATAAATGATGTTACAATACTCATTAGCTTGTAATCCTTAGCTTGTAATCTTGACCATCAAATGGTGCCTGGCTCATCTACTTCAACCTCAGAACTATCAACCAAGTATGCCTGTGCTTTACTTAGCTAGCGCATTCCATTGTTCACTCACGCGTGCACTGCTTGTCAGTCAAACAAGCAGCTACACTATCTAATGGCTGGCCACACTAGGCGAATTCCATTACAGCATTAAGTCAAAACTTTCACAAAAACGTAGGTTATTTGAATCAAAGAGTTTACTAGCAGTGTCTTTCTCCATCTCGTTCCAATTGTTGAAAAAAGACGACATCACAAAGAGCTCTAATGTTACTTACCAGGCGAGTTCATGATAAATTCTGTAAACCAGGAGGCAGAGGCTAATGAGTCAAAAGTGATTAAATGTTCTCCATGATTCACGCAGTAGTCTTTGGAATTTTCCCAGTCTTTATTCATTTTCACTACTCTGATGCAGGTGTAAGAATATGGGTTGAGAACGTAAGATTGTGGACAGACTCCATACACTAAAACAGATGTTGAAATTGTGGGGAGAATAAGAGTATTCGCGACCTCTATTCGCCGAACACATTGCAATAAAAATAATCAGACCGGCAATAAATTTAATCAATAAATCATCATTTTGTTCGGTGTGGCGTATCCCACGGTCAAGGTTGCCGGAAGGTGAAGGTTGAGGCCAGCGGACATGCGCAGGAGAACATTGGGAGCACAAGGGAAGGTACGGCAGACATGGCGGGAATAGGAGGAGAGGAGAACGTCAAAAGGCCGGAGGACTAAAGACAGATATACTTAAAATATTTGGTGAGTTACACTACATTCGGAACTCGTGGGTCAACAAAAAGTAGCTCACGTAATAAAAAAAAATAATCAACGAGTATTTATTTATATTGTTCGTAGGTCGCAAATGAAACTGAACACTAAATAAATAATAATGAGCGAGTTGATTTTTTTCATTTCCATAGACCGCTTATACACCCTTGAAAAATAATTCAAAATAATTGCAAGCGATCAAAATTTACTAAATTGAAGGGCAGCTTGACAAACTATTCCAGTTTGTAGCAGTTCAAACTTTATTATATGCTTGATTATTCTGAACATTGGGAGTTATGTTCTTTATGAATTGTTGGATAAACTATAACATTTCATTGAATATTATGTTGTTCTAAACTAATGTTCCGTTGCATACGCGACATAGTGAATTACGAACACCTATTATTTTTTGTATTTTGTTCGACAAACAGGTCGCGAATACTCTCATTAGATCACCTATGATATACAAATTAACTACATATTACCATTTGAATTCCAGTGATCGAATGGAAAACTTTTTTCTCAGAACAAGGAAAAAATTCCAATTCACAAGCCACTTCATGTGTAACAAATGCATTTAACACTATCAAACCCACAAAACAGATGAGTTCAGGTTGCTTACTCCCTAGGATTACAGAGAGTAGGCAGGTTTTAAATTTTATTGGCTATTAAACATCGTGTTACCCCGACTAAATAATTTTGCATTCAAAGATTTCTCATCATGAGACAAACCTCCTACAAATGGAAAGAAAAAATAATTTCGTTACGATAATTTAAAGGCGGTTTCAATGAAAGTTGTTTGCATCAAAGGAAGTTTAAAGGTGGATATGAGAATGTTTGTCGATCCATTGGACACTTAAAGATTGGACACTTCAAGATTAGCAATCAATTTTCTTGATCTCAATAGTTTGAGTGGCAAACTAAATTCATCCTTACACAGTTGACAAGCGATGAACTATTAAATGAAATAACAAAAAAAAAAATTATTACTGCTGCCTTCAAATACTCAACTGAACCAAACTATACTCAACTCAAAAGAAAAATCAACCATATTTGAAAGAAACTCAATGCTTGTGGAATAGGTTTAGTGTTGTCCTCTACCCTTACACCCCAACTCCCACCCCCATCCTAGTAGATTTCACACTGTGTCCCTCGCATCACCAAGTAACTAAAATTGCTCTTGAAGCCAGCAAAATAATTAAGAGCTACGATAAAGCTAGCAGTTGTTTCCTAATGTTTTGTTCACAACCATTTTGAGCTGTAGCAAAAATTTTCAGGACCAAAGAGTAAATTAAACTTTGAACAAGCACTTTTTTCAAATTTTCAACTCAGCTACAGTATATGACCTCAGTTCAACCTCTCCTGAATTTCAATCGATGCATAATTTTTTCTTCAATTGTTGAGTAGATTCCTACTTTGTCTGACAGTATTATGTGCAAGATGAAGAAATTACCAAGTGGCTGGGGGTGAGCTGATATATTATGGTAGTTTTTGCCAAGTTTTGCCGGATCTTTTGGTGGGGTAGTGGCTTGCAGGGGTAGCGGCTTGTTGGATTTGGGTGATTGGGGTTGAGGTTGGGGCAGTTGACCTTAGAGTTTTTGGCTGAGGTCCTTCTTGCTCATCTTCTTTCACCAATCTCAGCTATGTGGGCTTGTCTAAAAGCCGCTCTTTATTCGTAAAACTTCAACGCTAGCTCAGAGAGCATTGATGAGGTGAAGGGCTGCACTACCAACAAATGCCGCTGCAGGTATGCATTTCCCAACATACAAGAAAATGTGTTCATTATCATGCGAGCTACTCAATTGGGAGGGAGATCGTCATAATGAAACAAATTAGCTTTTCTGCCTCATTAGCATGTTCTTCCAATGAGGTTTCTGAAAAGAAACATGAAATTGTCAGCTAAGCTTGGCTTCTTTAGGGGTCAGGGCAAAGCTTGCTTGCAGAATGGTGAAGACTCTTTAGACAAGGAAAGGTTTGCCGCACTCATAAGTCCATCCACCAATGCCTCATGTGAGAGTAATAAAGCAATGGCTGAGCACCAGTATTGGCATCAGCAAGTTCAACAAAAAGAGTGATAAAATAATCTATGTCCTCAGGGACATCGTACTTGAGGCCCTGAAGGCACCCTGGGTGAGGGGGTTGAACCAGCCTCTGTAGAGGGTCCATTATCTGGTCAATTCTTACATTTAGTTGGACTGAAGTTGGGGTTCGACCAGCATTTTTGGCTCTGCGGCTTTCTATTATTGATCAAGGACAGAGACACAGGGTCTCGGAGACCGCTCTAGTCGTACTGGGTATACAATTTATACAGTGTCAGCATAGCTTCTGGGTAAAGAGTGAGAAGAGTAGAGCTTGTATACAGGGTGTATGGGGTAATATCTTCTGGAGGGAGAGAGAGGAATGTAGAGCTTGTATACAATATATACAGTACCGGGATAGCTTCTCAGTGGAACGGGGAGGGATGTAGAGGCAGTATGCAGGATATACTGGTGATATCAAATGGTTATTGGCGGAGGAAGTGGTAAGGGTGGGGGAGGATTGGTGATATGTATTGCCAAAATCCGCCACAACTGTAACCTTCTTCCAGCTTCAGTTTTCTCATGCACTGTCTTGTGAGAATTTCAAAAGTAGCTGTTTTTTAGTGGTAATTGATTACTGTGTAAAGTGTATGATTTTTGACTAATGTAAATGGCACACTCATTGTTCACTAGTCTGGTGGTCTTTTATCTTTGGTGGTAATTACTAAATAACTCCTAATACCTATGAAAAATTATTTATCTTTTTATCCAGGCACTTTTGCTGCAGCCAAAACTAGCTGTTCTACCCCTACCTTACCCTAAACTTGACACTGCTCAATTATCCAGTTTAGCCAGATTTACATTGATTAGAAGCTAGTTTCATTGGCTCTATACTAAATAGTCAAATGTCTAGTTTGTGTGCGTAATTTCCAAGGTATTAGTTTGAATCATGAACGGTAGAGCACTCTGATATTTTAGTCAAAAAAAGTTGTAAATAGAAGGCATGTAGCGCAAATAATCACTGGACTGTACCAACAGTACAATACTAGTCTTACATTTATTTAATAGATTAGATTATATGCATCTAGGTTCATAACATCTTGCTTCTTCAATGAAAAGATGTGTGTGAGTTTCAAGATGATTTACTGAAGCATCCAGTTACAGGTACATTGTTAGAAATCTCCCAAGTAAAAAAGTTGTAATGAACAATTTTTTAATGTTGCAATGTTAATAAACTCAGAACAAAATTGAAGGCAAGTTGAAATTAACAAAGGAAACAGTTTTCATTTTTCGCGGCTAAATATATGCAATCATGTTTTGTACCTTCAAACAGGATCCTCTCCGGGTGGCCTTCATCTAAACCGGGAACCAATGGTGAGTCATAAAGCATACAGAGTTGCTCAGTACTCTTGTACTCAAGTGCCTTGCACTGTTTTGTACCAGCTGAGAGACACTGGAAAGCACATCTGAATTTATTAGAAGCCTGGCATTGTGTAGAAGGGTTTGAGCTGTTAGTGTAGCCAAGTTTTCTTTTGAGGAGCTGGTTGCCGTTTCTTTGACCACCCTACAACACAAATGTTTTAAATTTTATTATTACTACACTGCACAGAAAGGGTTCTTATCCTCTTTATATCCTACTTGCATATGTTTAGGATAGACTTGCTATCCATATTCTATACCTTTGTTATAACACAACTATCCTACTTTATCTCTCCCAATTCTTCTCAGTCAAAGCTATGTTGAATTGCAATTTGATTGGACAACTATTACTTTTGCTAACTATCCTAATTTCGGATAGTTTTGATTGTTTTTATTCAGAGTTACCTCCTTTTTTCCTTATTGGCAACACAACTAAAGTTGAATTAGTGTCATTGCTCCTATCTGCATAGCCACAGCTATTTTATGGGTCGGTGGTGTGAAGCCCATCTATCATTACGGCAGTTACACAGCTACTTTAGTAGTAAGTCCTCATTTGAGTAGTAGCATGTCGACCTATGTGTTGTTAGCAACTAGTTCTACAGTAATTAGTCACTCGGCTACTTCCAAGTGCTCCCATGGGTGGGTGATATTGCGCCTACAAGATACTACGGCTTCAGGAGATATTGTCAATTAAAGATTACGTCTCTTAGAGGTTTGGTCCACTAGAGATTTCGCCTATAAGACATTACGTCTAAAATCTGGGATATTATGTCTAAAACCTAGGACATTACTTCTATATCCTGTCTCCATCATTTTGATTCCAACAGTACCAAGGAACGCTGTGGTTATGATGCAGTTGCTGGAAAACCTTGACTACTAGTGGTAATATTGAAACCCCGAAACGTTGTATCAGCAGTTTGAAAGACCACTGTGTTATTGGATATTGAACTGATAGACCCAAACTGAAGTTTTGTTGCAGAAGTACTTGAAAGTAACAATCATTGTTATTATTATCACTTTATTATTATTATGCTTGTGTTATACTACTAATACATATATAATTTGAGTAGTTTGGTTAATAAGTCAATTTGAAGCTAAATTCCTTTCAAGCAGAAGCATGATGCAGTATGTGTTAACTGTTGGCCATGCTCAGCTCTTCGTTCACTGCATTTGAGTTTTGTTCTCCGGATAGCACAATTTTGTGATGTTGTGGTGGAAACTAATTTTCATCCCTATCATTTTTCAATTACTGGAGTTGTTCATTTTCAAGTAGACAACTTACTGAAAAATGTTTTTGTTATCATGATAATCTTTAGCCAGGATCTGCATAAAAAGTTGTGCGAAAGGTTCTAAACTTCCTGTACTAGCACAAATGCTTTATTCGTACATTGAAAATGAATGATCTGCTGTTAATTTTTGCAGGATTATCATCCTGCAATAGGTGCTCCAGGTTAAAGATAGGCCTGGAAAAGAAAAAAGTGGATGTTGTACAGGCATGGTTTTAACTCATTTTTTGTGATTGGTCTGATGATCAAGGACAAACTAAATCTTGATTTCCTGTGGCTAAAACGTAAAATGGAAATGACAGTATTATTCTGCTTGTTTTATCCAAGAAACACTGAAAAGCTCATTATTAAACGAACGGCCTAGGACAGGCTTTGCATGACGCACTTTGTGTGTAGAGTTGTTCTCTCATCAAGCATTGTAAAACTATTGAGAAAACTCACTTGCGGCAACGAAAGTGCAATGGGTTGGTAGAGGTCTATGGAGGTCGATGACAATGCTGTCGACATAAGGGGCTATCTGCGAGCCACAGTTTCATTATGATATTGTGCGGTATATTCCAACAAGTCGTTTGTACCATTTTAATTAGGTTTTCAGTTTAAAAGCATCTTCTAAAAATCTTAGTTATTATTATTCTTAGATTTAATTCTTATCGTTGTTGTGAAAAAAAACAAGGTCGGAAATATAATTTTTGGCTAAGCTTTTTTTCTTTCATATACTATTATTATAAAAAATACTAAGGTTATTGTTTGATTAATTTTTCACTTGAAAATTATTATTTTGACATGTTATTTTCCACGTGATGTCTACCTATGTTTTGTATCCCTTCAACCTATATACACATGTAGGTATACTATAAAATTCTACCTGTACCTTGTTTCAGGCTCATGTATTGAAGTAGTGGCAGTACTCACCACACTGACAAGTCAGTGTAACTACAAGCAATAATAGGAGATTTATCCAGTAGTAGTAGTGGTAAGTTTTCCCAGTTTTTTTTGCTTTATCTGCACTTCGGTGACTAATTTAGTCTAAACCATGCATTCTAAGCTTCAGAAGCAAAGGTAATATCATGTAAATATAATATCAGGAGTTACTTCCAAGTTTCTAGTGCAATTGGTTATAAAAAATTTCATTACATCCACCATTGATTTTATTATTATTATTGTCGAGTGTAAACTCAATACTACTTGTAATTATTGTTTTTTCACAAAGTACTATATGATATATAATAATAGTGAAATCAACAGTTGAACAAATTCTGTTTTTGTAGCTTGTTGATAATAGACATGAAAGTAATAGCAATAATAATAATCTATCGATCTGAAATTTGCAAAAGTTCACATGAGCAAATACTTTTCAATTACTATTCATACAACAATTGCTTCGGTGTTTTGCGGTTGCAAAATTTGATTTTATTAAATCACCAAACATAAAATGATTTTGAGCATTATGATTAATGTTACTTATGCGCCCTGTATCTAAATTACTTCCACTATACAATACATTTTGGCTATGGAAGTAGGACTTCGCTGTGTGCGTCAGCATTTATTTGTGCCGTCAATTAGACAAGCTTGTTATGCAAAATTGTAGTATCACAGTCACGGTGTTTGTGGGTAAAATATTCTTTGTTAAAATTGTTTTATCAAAAACTTTCAGAAGTTATAGGGTTCTCTCAAGCCTTTGCAACAACATCATTTCTGTCATATAAGCTGTTGGTAATATGTCAAAACTAGCTAACTTTTTAGCCAGTTGTTATTTCTAATGATAAATTGGATGAATGGGTAATGTTGTCACATCAGTTGAGGGATATAACTTCTACCAAGTCTTCATTGCCCATTAATTTAGCTTACCAATTAATAATACTTCCAGAGCAAGAGTTAGCCGGAAGCTATTGCCACTTTTCAGTGAAATTGAAATATCGTTAAGCAGTTTTGCTTTTCCTGTTTAACTAATCATATTTCCCAATTTCATTTATAATTTTTTTATGAAAATTACTGGCAAGGTACGAATTATTATATACCTGGTAGCTTTATGTTATGGCATTGCTATTTAATGCTACAACATGACCAACCTTTGCTAAGCAACTGCCATCTATTTCCATCGACGTGTCTATTTTAACTAGTTATACATATCACTGCAATTTTTCTGCTTGCATACAGAGCTGTGAAGAATATTTGTCTCAAGGATTGATCTTTACTGACGCATCTGTTGCGTGATGAATCCAGAAGAAGGAATTTTCTGATTAGGTTGAGATATCCAAATTTTTTTGATTCATAAACCTGCTGTTTTTAAAATTGTCATTTTAGTATTTTGATTGTTCATTTATGTGTCAGCTAGAACGACTTTTTTCGCAAATTGAAGTATACTTTATTTTCTGTTGTTCACTCTTTACATGTTTTCCGTAGAACTGATATGCAGAATTTAGTTTGAAACCCCATCAGCTACTACACACACCAATAAAGTTGCACAGAAGTAAGAGAGCTTTGTGAAGTTCCAAAGGAAAGTTTGTGCTTTTATTTATATGATAATACGGTCAATTTACGTTTTATTCTATTTGACTTTATCTCTAAGTTGTTAATCAAAGGAATTTGCGTGTAGAATAAATATAGTTTTAAACAGGACATTGTTGTTGAAGATCTATAAATGTATCTGTTTAGATGTGCAGAGCAGTTGATATTAGAGTTATAAGTCTGTTGACTAGAGTCTTTAGTAGTTCATGCTGCAGTAAATTCTGGTCTGTTAACCCAAAAAAAGCTACCAATCTGAAATACTCTACCTCTCTCCAGAGGGAAACCGCCTTATGGCCTGTGTCACTTGATCAATAGTCTCTGACAACTAGTGCGGAGTCCATGGCTCAGACAAATCAATCTGATTGTGGTGTACAACAACATTTATTAACATTCTGTACAGCTCTAGGGTGGCCATCCATTAGAGTATAATGGCAGGTCAAGGACAAGTGCAAGATGAAGAGTAAATGCGGAGAGAATATACGATGTCAAGAAACTATTGTCCTAATTAGCAATGTGACCGATGACGTGTATAGGAAGTGATTTAGACCAATACATGACTAATGCAATTAGTTGAAAGTAGTAGGTGCCCAAAAACAAAGAGGATGAGGTAGTGGGTAGAATATCTGTTTGTAGGCTGTCCCATCTTCTGCTAAGTTCTGGAGATTTTTATAGCTTGTCATCTACCTTTCTTTTGATCTAGAGGTAGATAAGTCCTGGTCTTGGCTTTTTAAGGCTCTATAGCTATCTTTAGGACCCTGGGCTAGGGTAGCGATCCTGTGCCGGCCCTGGGTCACTCCTACAGGCTCTGTAAGGGTTCACCCTGGCCTTGCAAGTATCTCTACTAACCCTGTGAGGTGCTTAATGTGAGGTGCTCACTGTACTGGCAGTGCTTCTCATTTCAGGACTAACAGCAGGGGCAGCCAGTCGCTTGTTGGTAGCTTCGCTCAGTGCAGGAAGGTGTCTCTGAGCCACAGAGACAGGGTCTACTCATGTATGTGTCTGTAGAAATGGCTGTCTACAGACTTTAGTCTGTATAAATTTAACACAATACTTCAAACGTTATTGAGTAAAATTCGAAAACAGCCATGGAAAAAATTTTGCATAGACAAGATGATCATATTGTCGAGGCTTTTCACAAACCAGTACGAACACAACAGCACAACAACTCTTTTTCTCACTCCAGGTCCACATAATCAAAGTTCTTTGGGGCTCCTCCGCCTCAACTTCATGGAGTCCACTCCTCCACAAATACAAATCAGTAGTACTGTAGGAGCAGAACTCTGTCATGGAGCCTGAGGACAATGTTTTTCTGGTTCCAAGTGTCTTTTTGTTGGCACCTGTTACCATGAGAACCTGTGAGGTACCTTTTTGTGCTCACCAGGTGTTATAATTCGATTTTTATTGTTCATGTTTAAACTAGGTATTTATTGTTCAAAGTTTGTTTATATTTTGATTTGTATGATGATTTAGATCATCGGATTGATTAGTTTATCAACATGGTATGTATATTTTGTTTACACCGGGGGGTTTGAATTGTGTTGGATTGTTGGATTAAAAATGTATAGTTACTGGTATAGTTTTATGACAAGAAAAAATTTAAGGGATTTGTTTTCATACAAATCCATGCATGTATCGATATACATATTCATATCCATTTATGTTCAGAAGCATATATGTTTATGTCCACATTCATATCCATATCCATGTGATTATATAAATATGAATTTGACTAATGCTTATCATATTAAAAATATGTATAGATAAACTATTGCAAGAAAGTTAAAGTTTAAGATAAAGGGTTTTTTCCTTACTAAGCGCTGGTAGGTTCGATTGACATTCCATCGGAACACACTCGTCCCTAAGCGTAAAAATATGTGAGCCCCTCGTTGTATTTGACTGTACGCTAACATTTGTCTATCCTTTATTATGAAGACAGGATTTTTTCCTTCAAATGACTTTTTGTGCTCAATACATTCAAATAACTGTGTTTGTTTAAGTCATTACTTCGCTTGTTCAAACCTTCGGAACTAAACTTGTTTTCTTTTTCTCCCAAAAGTAGTAGGATTTAGAGTTGAGCGCAACAATTCCATCTCCGGTGAACCCCTCTTTGAACAATCCAGGTGTTCATTTTCCATGTTTTAGCACTTTTGTACACCAATCACGCATGTTCCATTCTGAATTCATTGTTTTAATCCTTAAAAACTCATCTTTATGTTGTTGTGTAGTGGTCATTGAACTGTATATGTAACCTTTGACCTCTGTCCTGGGCGGTGCTGCCATGCGTAGCTTACTATATAATATACCGCTCGTGCCATTGAGTATTAGTATCAGTATGAGTATGAGTATCAGTAACAGTATCAGTAATTAGATTAAATTAGATTGTTTGTTATATTAGACTGGTCTATGTCAGCGTCATCATGTAATAAACTGAGTTGACAATCATCACTGTGTAATTCCTGACTGCTAAGCGATATTAGTTGAAACACACGATAAAACATCTGGCGACGAGGATACGGGAATCGCTTCGCAGCGTGGAGCTGAAGCTGGAGAGAGACAGCATGGAGGAGAGGAAGCCTTGGAGAATAAGATAAGTTGAAGTTTATTTGTTTCAATTGTGTGCAGTCACAGCACTTTCTTTGCTTCGCACATTATTACTTAGGGACAGTTGAGTAGAATTGCTAAAACAGTGGAAATGGCTTTTGCTGACTTAAGGTGTCCAGCTCAGTTCAATGTGGAAGGGGAGGTTAGTGTTGTAGCAGCTGCTTGGTCAGCATGGGTAGAAGAATTTGAGTCTTATGCTGATAGTAGAGGTGTGTTTAATGGTAGTGGGACTACGGCTCAGGTAGTTAAATCTAGAACTCAGCGTAGGGCACTCCTTTTATACACTGGTGGACCTCGAGTCCGAGAAGTTTTCAAAAGCTTAAATGGTGCTTTGGAAACTGATAAACAAATTGCGATAGACGACTTTGATGGCTTGCTTGAGATGTTAAATGGTCATTTTTTGGTAAAGCCAAACATTACGTTCCAGAGGCATTTGTTTCGTAAAATGACGCAAAAAGTTGGTGAAACTGTTGCGCAGTTTGTAGCGAGTTTGAGAAAAGCTACAATAGGATGTAAATTTCATGATTTGAACGACATGATTAAGGACCAGGTAGTGTCCAGTTGTAGTTCTGACCAGTTGCGCAGGAAATTCCTTGAAAAGGGTGACGCACTTGATCTAAATGAGATTTTGAAACTGGCTGCATCTCATGAGGCAGTAGAGCAGCAGTTTTCAGAAATGAAATTAGGTGCCCAGGCAGGGGCAAGTTCTGTAAATAGGATAGGCCGTAGATTTAACCATAGGAATTCTCAGGGTAGTGGCAATAGTGTTGTAAAGCCAAGGACTGAGAATAGTGTTCATTCTAGTAGCAGACCAGAAAGAAAGGGTGTTTGTTACAGATGTGGTCAAATAAATCACTGGTCGAGAGATCCTAATTGTCCGGCAAGAAAAGCCACTTGTAGAAAATGTTCCTTGGTAGGTCATTTTGCAAAGTTTTGTAAATCAAAGCCAATAAGTGATGGAGGTAGAAGTAAGAAAGTGCATTGTGTTGAGGTTGATAGTGATGAGCCTAGCAGTGACTTCAGTAGAAATACTTTTACATGTAAAACACGAGCTGATTACAAACTTGATAAACTGCCAGTCAAAATTGATGGCAAGAAAGTAGATTTCCTTGTTGACTCAGGCAGTGAGTGTAATGTTATAGGGCTTGATACATGGGAAAGCCTAAAGTCTAAAGGTTTAAAGGCAGTTGTTCGAGGGAGCGATATTAAATTGTTTGCATACGCTTCAGTAAAGCCTTTGCCTATTTATGGATGTTTTGATGCAATTGTTGAAGCAGGTCGTTCACAAGTGACTGCTAATTTTATTATCATTGAGGACAAAGGTCAACCTTCATTGTTGGGCCTCGAGACAGCTCGTTCATTAGGTGTCCTTAGAATTGGCATCAATATCAATAGAGTAGAAAATATTGATTACTCGCAAATGAAAGATAAGTACAAAAACTTGTTTATTGGCATTGGAAAGTTTAAAGGTTTACAGGTCAAAATTGCTGTAGATTCTAGTGTCACACCTATAGTTCAACCATTTAGGAGAACTCCATTTGGGTTAGGTGAGAAAGTAGAGGCTAAGTTGAAAGAGCTTGTCGACTTAGATATCATTGAGCCTGTTTCAGAGCCTAATAGGTGGGTTTCACCTCTTGTTGTTGTTCCAAAAAGCTCAGGAGACATTCGATTGTGCGTAGATATGAGACGTGCTAATGAAGCTATAGTTAGGGAAAGATTTCCTATTCCAACTTTAGAAGACTTGCTGCATGATGTTAGTCAGAGTAGAATATTTAGTAAGCTTGATTTGCGTATGGGGTTTCATCAGCTTGAATTGCACCCCAGTTCTAGAAGTGTTACTACGTTTGCTACACATGTAGGCAATTATAGATACAAACGTTTGAATTTTGGCATATCTTGTGCTCCTGAGATATATCAGGCAGAAATTCAACACTTAGTTCAAGGGATACCAGGCGTAGCTAATTTGTCTGATGACATCATAGTACACGGTCCAAATAGAGAAGTACATGATGACAGGTTGACTCAAGTCATGGATAGGTTGAGCAATGCTGGTCTTACACTAAATGGTGACAAATGTAAATTTGGTGTTTGTGAACTCGAGTTCGTTGGGCATAAGTTGTCTGCTCGTGGAATAGATCCGTCAGTTGCCAAAGTTGAGGCTATAGTCAATGCAAAGCAGCCTCAGAATGTTAGTGAATTGAGAAGTTTCTTAGGTTTAGTTACTTACTGTAGCAAATTCATCGCTGACTATTCTACAAAAACAGAGCCGCTGAGACAGCTAACGAGAAAGAATGCTAAGTTTGTGTTTGGAGAAAAACAAAAATCTGCATTTGAAGATTTGAAAAAGTCATTGGCTAGCAGTAAAACTTTGGGTTATTTTGACTTGAGATATCCAACTAAAGTGATTGCTGATGCCAGCCCTGTAGGTTTAGGGGCAGTTTTAGTTCAGGAACAGGAAGATGGACCTAGGGTTATTAGCTATGCAAGTAGAAGCCTAACCGATGTTGAACGTAGATATTGTCAAACTGAGCGAGAGGCTCTTGCATTAGTTTGGGCATGTGAAAGATTTCGTGCATTTCTAATTGGAATTTGCTTTGATTTGGTAACTGATCATGAACCATTGAAAGCTATTTATAGCCCTAGATCTAAACCATGTGCTAGGATAGAAAGATGGGTACTTAGGCTAATGCAGTTTGACTATAGAGTAGTGTATTGGCCTGGATCTAAGAATATAGCAGATCCTCTATCTAGACTTGGAATTGTAAATGAAACTGCAAGTAGTTCTATTGAGAAAATCACTTCAGATGCTGAGAAATATGTCAGATTTGTTGCATTGAACTCTGTGCCTAGAGCAATGACTGCTAAACAAATTGAATCTGTGTCAGTAGATGATCGAGAACTTGAAACTGTTAGAAGTTGTGTTCGATCAGGAAATTTCAAATGTGCAAATATTCACAGTAGTTACCGGCTGATTAGTGAAGAATTATGCGTTATAGGTAACCTATTGCTTAGGGGTACTAGGATAGTTATTCCCGCCAAACTAAGGCAACAGGTGTTGAGTTTAGCTCATGAAGGACACTTAGGAATGGCAGCAACTAAGAGAAATTTGCGTACAAAGGTGTGGTGGCCCAATTTAGATAGTGATGTTGAAACATACATAAAGAGTTGTCATGGGTGTCAAATTGTTGGTAGACAACAATATCCGGAGCCCATAAGGTCATCACAGCTACCAAATGCACCGTGGGAGTCTCTGGCAGTTGACCACTTTGGTCCATTTAACAATGGGAGAGACTATCTTTTGGTAGTTATTGATTATTATAGCAGGTACTATGAGTGTAGAGCAGTAAAATCAACAAGTGCTGCCGCCACTATAGCTGTATTAGATGACATTTTTCAGATGCATGGTTTACCTTTGACCCTGAAATCAGATTCAGGTCCGGCATTTGTGGCAAATGAGTTCAAATTGTTCTGCGATAATTTGGGAATTAAACATTCCAGAGGAACTCCATTGTGGCCACAGAACAATGGTCTTGCTGAGTCATGTATGAAATCTTTGAAAAAGCGTGTACAAATAGCTGCTGCTACAGGTGCTGACTGGGGACATGAACTCAAAAGCTACCTGTTCAATTACAGAAATACACCGCACCCAGCTACTGGCAAGAGTCCAGCAGAGCTGTTGTTTGGACGCAAAATGCGTACAAAGATTCCTCAGTTTGTGTCAAGTTCACATGGGCACACTGACCTTGATGTTAGAGATCATGACTTAGAATATAAAGCTAAAACAAAGCAGTATGCTGATAGCAAAAGGCGAGCTGTTGAATGCGACATAGCTGTTGGTGATGAAGTGCTTTTAAAGCGAAGTCACGTAGTTAATAAAACTGACACTCCATTTTATCCAACACCATACACAGTAGTTGATAGGGTAGGATCACAGGTGACTGTGAGATCTTCAGATGGACGAGAATACACTCGTAATTCCTCCCATCTGAAGGCATACAAGAGAGCCCATGAAATCATTCTGCCATCTTTTGTAGGTGAACAGGAGGGAGATAATGGCAGTATGTATAGAACAAATGGAGATAACAGCCACACGAACACCGAGATACAGCATGCTGAAACTGACAATACAGAAACCGAGACAACAGCGTACAATCGACCTAGCCGTAATAGAGTGCCAACAAATAGATATGGACATTACGACGTAATGAGGCAGAAACATTGCACGCTGCATTGTTGTTTGTCAAGATTGGGGGAAGAGTAAACTTCCGTCGTGCATGCCAAGAAAATCGCACCCCCACCAATTGCGGTGGATGCCTGTACAAGCGTTTCATGTTCGCGAACATGTTTTTGTTGATACAGGGTTTGCTTACGGTGCCTGCTCACGACATCCAATCTTAGCTTAGACTCACGTTACACGAGCTAGGCATGAAATGTTTATCAAAAGTTTTGTATTGAATACAGTTTTAGATCAATACTATGATGATAGATTTTATATTCATAGAGTATACACGTATTGTATTTTAAACAATAATTATGTTTTATTTTCAGCTTGAATGTGTGTAAATATTATGTACCTATTTGACCCTTTGTTTATTGAGAAAAGGAGGGATGTTGTGTAGTGGTCATTGAACTGTATATGTAACCTTTGACCTCTGTCCTGGGCGGTGCTGCCATGCGTAGCTTACTATATAATATACCGCTCGTGCCATTGAGTATTAGTATCAGTATGAGTATGAGTATCAGTAACAGTATCAGTAATTAGATTAAATTAGATTGTTTGTTATATTAGACTGGTCTATGTCAGCGTCATCATGTAATAAACTGAGTTGACAATTATCACTGTGTAATTCCTGACTGCTAAGCGATATTAGTTGAAACACACGATAAAACATATGTTTGTCACAGTATTGCTGTGGAAACCAATTGGCGTAATCATTATAAAACTCGCTTTTTATATCTGCTTTTACCAATTTTTCTAATGATCCACTCAAAGCCACGTATGCGCTATCTGAATCCATTTCAACGTACTGGAAATCACTTTTATCGATGTGTCCATAAATAAAAAGAGTGAGTGTATTATTTATAGTATGTCTACTGCCTAAGTTAACTATTAGGTTTTACTTGTCCATAAAGTCGTAGTAAAATTGCAACATTCTTAGCTTGACATATTGTAGTATGAAGAAACCCAAGTGCGCTGGAACATTCATAGGTAGCTGAAATGATTTACATAATGATTAGCAGGGTAACCTTTAAGAGCGTAATAGTTTTTGTATTAATTAGATTTAGAGTGTACAATTTGTTTGGCAGTTAATATTTTTTAGAATTCTTCTGCGATCTCCTCCATAGAAAATAATCTGTTCCCTCTGTTACGAAATTAAGCTTTTCTGGTACCATCGACACACTTGAAATTTGTATGTTTTTCTTTTTCGGTGGTTCTTTTTCCATAGGCATAACTTCCTACCAGCTTACTGGTGGTGACAAATAAATCTTGACTAGGATTCATATCTCCCTTTCTCCTAGCATCTGAAACCAATGTTCCAAAAGCCTCAAAAGCCTTTCTAGTACGTGTTCTATCAGCTGATAGACTTTGGTGACTTTTAATCCCTATTTCAAGTATCACTTTAACAAAGGACTCATCAGCAATATCTTCTCTCTCAGCATACTTGCGACTACTGCGCGTTAGGGGGTTTTTAGAAATCCTTCGGTTTTGGCAAAGACTTTCATCTCATGCGGAAAAGTTGTTTTTTATTTCCCCAGGAACTCTGAAGTCACATTTGACAGATCTAAAGAAATCTTCTGATTGAACTCTCTCCACCACTTTTTTTTGATTTAGTTTTTTTCCATATAGTTTGGGATAAAAAGACTTCTGAAATGTGTTGACAAATCTTTGTAGTTTTGTATGAGTTTTTACATGAGCCATCCACTCACACTCCCAAATCAAGATGACAGTGTAACCTAGAGTTAGGAGTTACTCTTTATTTTCCAGCATACTTTTATACAGTTCTGTCATTGATTGTGTTCTAGTAGGCTGAAATTCTTGACATGTAGCGTTGTTAGATGAGCAGTCGTACCAGTACCAAAAATGTACATGAAACCAAAAGACAAGTCAGTTTTCAACACAAAATCCATCAACCAGTAGTCCTCGCTGTCCAAGAGAGACTTCTCCTCCATTGAGCTGATGTCTGATGTTGATTTTTTAGCAAACCTTTCGTACTGTAGCCAGCTATGGGCTGATTTGCTAAATTTTACTGGATCGACAATGAACGAATTCTCCATTTTTTTTCTTCGAGGATATCCGGTAGGCATCAAATGCATCATACACCATAGATAGAGACCATTTGCATCAACTCCATAGATCCTGTTGCAAACTTTTGCTTTTTTTCCGAGGTACTGCTCTCTAATTTTAGTTATATTCTTTTTGTGATACCATGACATCACCAGACTGGGTCCATCAACGGCGTTTTTCTTTATCAAGGAATAAAGATCCGCATTGCATTTGTCAATCAGACAAATTGGGACAATCTGCCGAAAGAAACCACCAAGTTCTTGAAAGTTCAAAGATGAAGAAAGCTGGGGAGAAGCTGGTTGGGGAACTTTGTTAAACATCCATCGAATTGCCAATCCTGCTGAAGATATAACATATTTCATCATATAAATCCCGTGTATTTTTGCAGATTGCTCTTTGTCTTTCCAAAGCTTGAACGAATGGTGTTACATTCAAGTTGTTGTACCACTTTAAAAAATCTCTCGATGTGCTCATGTTTTCATCTTTCCATGCTTTTTGAAAAATGTCGTACTCTTCTTCGCTGATACTTTTTTGTTTTAATTTACTGTAAAAAGCTTGTCTCAGAGGTAGATGTTGTTGTTGCAGTTGACTCAAGTCTTTCATCCATTCATAAGGAAAAAATCCTTTTGCAGCTTCACATTTGTATGCTTTGAAATACCTGTAGCTGTATCCGGGAGCGATAAAGTTTGTGCAATCCAAAAAAAAAATCTTGCTTCCTTTTTTTACAACAAAATCAAAATCTTTGTCGGAGATATCTTCTAATTTTTGCAACAGAATTCCTTTCATCACATTGATATTATAGCTCTGCGAATTGAAACCTAGAGTAGGAAGCCTTTCCATGTACTTTATCAAGTCATCCAGAACTCTGGAGGCTCCTAGTCTTTTTCTGAACTTTTTTTGTTCGAAAGGCGATTCCCCACGAAACTTTTCTTTGGGCTTTTTTCAATCAATGTAACTCATTTTCTACTCGTTCTATGATTTGTTAAAAGTCTCTTCTCACTTGGATGTACGCTTCTTCACTGATGTTTTCCAAGTGTTGAAGAAATTTTTCAACGCATTGTTCATCATCACCATTGTTCATAATACATCGAGGCAGCTCAAAACCTGGTACGTTTGAACAAATGGAAATGCTCCAGATATGTTTGCTAATGTAAAAGGTGGTATCCATATCTCTATCGTCAATGCAATCAGGTAGCAAGCATTAGATGTCGCTCATGGAAAAATACCGATAGTATCTCAAAGGATCATCCGCGTGATATTTATTCCAAATTGCTCTTTTAGCTTATCAAAAATGGTAGTGCTAGACTTGTATTCACCTCCACAAAACTGCATGGTCGGTGCATCTGTGAGTAGTAATATATGAGCAGATCTCCCTACCAAGTGTTTTTTTGTGGATTAGATCTTGGAGTTTATGCAATGGGTTACGACGTTGGATGAATTCGCCGAGTTTATATTGTATTTTATTTGAGGGGTATTTGAGTGGCATTTGAGTGGCATTTAAGTGGCATTTGAGTTTTGATTATTTTTTACTTAACTTGAACTTATATGGCATTTAGGTTATGATAATTTTTTACATAACTATATACATAATTATAACTCATTGGGTATCTAGATTTTGAATGTAAGGCATTTAAGGTTTGATAATTTTCTGTAATTCCAAGTCATATGATATCTTGAGAGAGAGGAGAGAGAGGAGATATATCTACATTGAATAAATACAGTGATTAAAAATGAAACAATATGTGAATATATACATTTATTGTGTAATAAGTAGGGAAAATCTCTCTATATAATATAGCTAGAGTCAGTGAATACTAAGTAATAACAATTAATACATAGTCTTTTTTTTACAATGATGTCTTTGATGTAGTGATGTTATATCTTAAGAAGGGAGACTTCTGTTTTATGTTAAGAAGGGAGACTTCTGTTTTACGTGCTTTTGAATTCGTAATGAACTAAAATAAAAAGTTATGTATTAGTATAGAATGATTAAACAAAAATTTAAAATAATTACATGAATTTGAATTATAGCTTTAGTTACATTGGATAGTTTACATTATATAGAAAAGGGAAATAGCTCACCAAGTCACATTGTCCAACTTGTTTTTTTTGAATTAGAGACTATCCATTGCTAAAACAAAAAATTATTTGAGGTAAAAATAACTACAACTACATCTAAATTGAGTTGAAGTATTATTTACAATAATTAGAGAAAAACTCTCACCGAGTTTTATCATGTATTTCATCCTTTTTTTCAGCAACATATCCTGTCTCAAAATCATCAAAATCTCCACGTAGAAAATCTTCAAGATCATCATCATCATCAATTTCTAATATTGCTTTGTTGTGCTTTGCTTGATCACAATATTGTCTCCAATACATTTGATTGAGACTGTATGGAGAGCGAAATGAAAGATCGTATTCTGTCTTAAATTTTCCATGGGATGTTTTTCCTTTGTAGATCATCACACCTCGAGTACATTGATTAGCTTCTGAAGCATATTTGTCTGGTATGGCAAGCGTCTTCAACAGCGTTTCTCCACATTGTTCAATGGTATAACGGATACAAATTACATTTGACTGCCCTCCTTTAAATCGATGAGGAACGAATCTCTCAACAACATCTTGGTAAGGAAAAATAGCACCGGGTTGAAAACTATTGAGGGTCTTGATGTTCAAGAAGCGTTTGAGCTGACCTTTAGTCAACGTACTCAAATATAGTGATTCCTCTTCAGCTTTCTTATTGCTTAGAGAATGTCTGGTAACACGTCTGACATCATACCAAAGAACACTTTTATTTTTTGGTTTTCCCTTTCTACCCAAATATACAACGTTAAACGGAGGGGGGTAATTATCACAGTTGAAGTTTTTAGCTATTTCAACTGGACAGAAAAGTATTTTGGGTTCGAGTTCATTTATATCTGAAGGGTCATGGTAGCGTACTTGAGAATATCTACACTTCTCCTTACTTGATGGATGTATCACGCCAGTCACTCGCATAATGCTCGGGATAGGAAGATCTTCAAATGTTTTGCAAATCGGAACTTTTGGTGAGTCAATCACTTGAGAACCTTTAGACTTTTCTAATTCCCTAGCTCTCCTTTCGTTGAGACATTCAACTGTTAAATGAGCTATAGCTGCACTCTCCATTGTTTGCTTATCAACGGAAGTAGTTTGTTTTTTCACTATTTTTTTTCGTTTCCTTACTATTCGCTTTTTTGGAGCAGTTTTCCTTCTCTTAGGAGTTGTTTTGCTGTTTTTCATTTTATTTTCTGTTGGATATGGATCTGTGCAAAGGAGCTCTTCAGAAAGAGCATCCATAACATTCTAAAAATAAAAGGGTAATATTTTGCATAGACAAACAACAAAGGATGCATTCAAATATATATATGTATTTACTTAATATCATACCGCTTTTAACATCTCAATTGGTAAGAAATAAAATATAATAGTTTGAACAAAATATTGTAAAATAATAAAAAAACAACTAAAAATTTTTCATAAATATGTATGAAACGCTTCTAACATTAGTTCTAAAATACCTACAGAAGAGGATAGAGCTTTATCTATTTGGACATAATTATAAATATGCTTTCTGAATTTATAAAAAGTTTTTTTGTTCCACGACATGTTGTATAATTTTTTGAAAACTATTTGATTCCAAGCACTTCTTTCAATTTCTTTTAAAAAATTATTGATATTAACGACTTCCACCATTGACAAAACGATTTCGAAACCGTTTTTTATAATGTCATCAAAACGTTCTGTAGATATATCATGTTTCTTACAACACATCCCCATACTCATTATGTGCTGAGTTATACAGAATATTATAACTTGAAATGTCAAACGTTCTACAGCTTTTTCTTCAACAACATCATTATTTATCACATAGTTATGATACATTTCTGGAAGGAAGTCCTTTAAGTAGATTGGATTTGCTGTTGTATTGTTCTAAAATACAAGCGATTATTAGATAACTAAAATAATTAAAGGTTTTCAACAGGTGTTAAATAGTATTTTTTATTAATTCTTACCTTTTCATCAGGCTGAGATTCCGGCTTTAGATACAATGGTTGACTTCCTACGTCTTGAGTATTCATTCTGAAAAACAGAAAAAATTGGCTCAATTTTTTATAATCAATTTAAAGATAGATATGTCATAAAGCCTTCAGATAGTTGTGTTAGCTAGCGGAAATAAATGAATTTAAGTTTTACCTTTATGAAGAGAGAACTCTTAGTAGTTGCAATGGAAGATGTAGTAGATAGATGTTGCTCCTTTGCTCACTGTTGTTGAACTGGATGCTCTCTGTCTGAAACCGTTGTCTCTTATATAGGTAATTGTGTGAAAATAAATGTTTTATTCCCGCGAAAGCATTGGTTTGTATTCGCGTGAAAATAAATTTTTTATTCCCGCGAAAGCAACGGTTTCCATTCGCGTGAAAATAAATTATTTATTCCCGCGAAAGCAATGGTTTGTATTCGCGTAAAAATAAAATGTTGATTCCCGCGAAAGCATTGGTTTGTATTCGCGTGAAAATAAAATGTATATTCCCGCGAAAGCAACAGTTTCCATTCGCGTGAAAATAAACTGTTTATTCCCGCGAAAGCATTGGTTTGTATTCGCGTGAAAATAAATTATTCATTCCCGCGAAAGCATTGGTTTGTATTCGCGTGAAAATAAAATGTTGATTCCCGCGAAAGCATTGGTTTGTATTCGCGTGAAAATAAAATGTATATTCCCGCGAAAGCAACAGTTTCCATTCGCGTGAAAATAAACTGTTTATTCCCGCGAAAGCATTGGTTGGTATTCGCGTGAAAATAAAATGTTTATTCCCGCGAAAGCATTGGTTTGTATTCGCGTGAAAATAAATTATTCATTCCCGCGAAAGCAACAGTTTCCATTCGCGTGAAAATAAAAAGTTTATTCCCGCGAAAGCTATGGTTTGTATATGCATGAAAATAAAATGTATATTCCCGCGAAAGCAACAGCTTCTATTCGTGTGAAAATAAATTATTTATTCCCGCGAAAGCATTGGTTGGTATTCGTGTGAAAATAAAATGTTTATTCCCGCGAAAGCATTGGTTTGTATTCGCGTGAAAATAAATTATTTATTCCCGCGAAAGCAACGGTTTGTATACGCATGAAAATAAAATGTTTATTCCCGCGAAAGCATTCGTTGGTATTCGCGTGAAAATAAAATGTTTATTCCCGCAAAAGCATTGGTTTGTATTCGCGTGAAAATAAATTATTCATTCCCGCGAAAGCAATCGTTTCCATTCACGTGAAAATAAATGTTTTATTCCCGCGAAAGCAACAGTTTCCATTCGCGTGAAAATAAAAAGTTTATTCCCGCGAAAACAATGGTTTGTATACGCGTGAAAATTAATTTTTTATTCCCGCGAAAGCAACAGTTTCCATTCGCGTGAAAGTAAAATGTTTATTCCCGCGAAAGCATTGGTTTGTATTCGCGTGAAAATAAAATGTTTATTCCCGCGAAAGCATTGGTGTTCTTCCGTAAAAACAATGTTTCATTAATTTAACCTTATGATGAATGACATGATTTCAGCTATATAAGAAGCACTGTTTTTACACAGAAAGCAGTCACTTCGACATTAGCAACTGAAGGAGCAAGATCTACTACAACATCATCTACTACAACTGCTAGAAGGACTTTTCTGTTTGGAGGTAAGTCAACTTGATTGAGTATAAATTTAATTTTTATCGATTTAGATACTAACAACGATATGATATTGAGTAAATATATATATATATATATGTATATATATCTTCAAATTGGTTTGAAAAATAAATCATAACATGGATTTTTACTTTATCTTTTAGAATGTCGACACAAGTCAATACAAAACAACTGAAGAATAAAGAACCAAAACCTTCACAAGATAAGAAGGTGATTGATGACAATGTACTTCTTCAACGCACTACGATTCCCTTTCAAAGCGCCAGTCTGAATACTCTGGCAACTCTGATCATCAAAAGCGCCTCTCTGTTAAGTACTCTATCTCCAGCTTCCAGAAGAAACATTGAAAACATAGTCAAAGTTGAAGATTTACCAATACCTACAGTTATGCAGGTGTTAACCGTTGAGCTCCATGATGAAACGAACTGTACCATCATCTACAACTATAAAAAGGATGGAAAGGTAGTTAGAGTGAAGAGCACTATTCCATTAGCAGCAGGATTACTTGTCAATGAAGCTTCGCAAATAAGACCACTGGTTTTGATCTACATGGGTGTTGAAAAGACTGGAAAAGCAATTTTTCGTGCTGCTACAGAAACAGGAACTACTTTGAGGTGTAAGAATGCGTTTGATGTATTACCAGAAAAAAGTATGCGACAAATCAATGCTTATTTCGAGGTAGCTAATCTTCAGGATTTCCCAACAGATAGTGTCATATGTTTCCAAAACCCTGAAGTTATAACAAAGTCTGACAGGCGATGGAATGGAAATGAAGAGACTCTTCTAGTTCAATACAGAAGTGTTGTAGATGAAGAATTACTGATCGGAGATATGCGCATTCCTCATCAAATAGCTTCTGCTGTGACATCGGAGAGATTTGGAGTGATTCTGTTCAAGGGTCTGAGCCGAAACGCAGACAATTCAATTTTCTACAACATCAGTGTACTCGCAGCTCATCAAGCCTTCGTCCAAGCCTCGGAACTGGCTGATAATCCAAAATCTGAGGATTTTCTCAACCACTTTGATGATGCTGAAAAAGAAGACTGTGGAGAACAAACTCTCGAGAAGCTAATCTATAACTCAAGGGATTCATATCACTATAGGTAAGTTTTATTAATTTTTACCATAATTTTAAAAAAGTTGATTTGTGAAAATTTTGTGTATTCTTACAATAAAAAACCACTTAAAATGATAAATTTGTGAATATTTTTGTAAAACATTTTTCAAGTTATATATATATATATATATATTTCGAATTAAAAAAGGATTTTGTTGTGTCATCGGTGTATTTTTTTTACATAAAAGTTGGAAAAATAACAAAAGGTGATAATTATTTTACAAAAATGTTCAATTTTTCACATAAATGATCAACTCATAAACATTTTTTGTAAAACATTTTTAAATTATATATATTTCGGATTAAAAAAAAAGACTTTTTTGTGTAATCAGTGTATTTTTTTACATAAAAGTTTAAAAAATAACAAAAGGTTATAATTATTTTGCAAAAATGTTTAGTCTTTCACATAAATGATCAATTCATAAACATTTTTTGTAAAACATTTTTAAATTATATATATTTCGGATTAAAAAAAGGACCTTTTTGTGCAATCAGTGTGCTTTTTTGTGCAATCAGTGTACTTTTTTGTGCAATCAGTGTATTTTTTTTTACATAAAAGTTTAAAAAATAACAAAAGGTTATAATTATTTTACAAAAATGTTTAGTTTTTCACATAAATGATCAATTGATAAACATTTTTTGTAAAACATTTTTAAATTATATATATTTCGGATTAAAAAAAGGACTTTTTGTGCAATCAGTGTGCTTTTTTTGTGCAATCAGTGTACTTTTTTGTGCAATCAGTGTATTTTTTTTACATAAAAGTTTAAAAAATAACAAAAGGTTATAATTATTTTACAAAAATGTTTAGTTTTTCACATAAATGATCAATTGATAAACATTTTTTGTAAAACATTTTTAAATTATGTATATTTCGAATTAAAAAAAAGGTTTTTTTGTGTAATCAGTGTATTTTTTTCGCTAGAAGTTGAAAAAATGTGTAATCAGTGTATTTCTTTTACATAGAAGTTGAAAAAATAACAAAAGTTTATATTTATTTTACATTAATTTTAATCATACTATACTAATACATCATTTTTTATTTTAGTCCATTATATCGTAAAAAGAAAACAGAGTAAAGAACTTTCCCTAAGAAATAATGAGCTGAATGATGTAACTCAGTGAGTTATTTTCCTGTTATATATAATGTAAATGTAAACTATCTAATGTAGCTAAGAGTAAAATTTAAATTCGGTAAAATTTATTTATATAATGAATAACTTTTGTATTTTAGTCAATTATTGGATCACAGAGAATACGGAATACAAGAGTTCCTCCCTGGGTCTAATAATATACCAGAAGAATATCAAAGAAGATATTGTTCAAGAAAAGCGCTTTGTAACCATTGATATCATAAGCTATAGTAGTTTGTATTACAGAAAATTTACTATAAAACAGTTTTATGAATGTAAAAACTAGATATGGTATTTTCTATTACAATTATTTACTTGTAAATTTTATTCATCTAGAGAGGTAATTTGGTGATTTTTTTGACAGTTTTTTAAAAAAGTTAAAAAGTACAAAAAAAATCAAAAAATATCGAAAACTATATATTTCAATGATTATTTTTTAAAAAGTTCAAAAAAATGTAATAAAGCTCTGTTTTGAAACATAACAAATTTAAAAGGATTGTGTAGGATAAAATTCTCACTCAAAAAATTATTGAAAATTGAATGAAATAAAAGAATATTTTCCCAAATACCAAAGTTTTGTAAATATAAAGTGAAAAACTCTATATATATATATATTGTTTTTAAAATAATATCGAAAACTATATATTTCGATGATTATTTTTTAAAAAAATAAAAAAATTTAAAAGGAAGGTGTAGGATAAAATCCTCACTCAAAAAATTATTGAAAATTGAATGAAATAAAAGAATATAAAGTGAAAATCTATATATATATATTTATTTTTTTAAAAAAATATCGAAAACTATATATTATAATGATTATTTTTTTAAAAAGTTGAAAAACAAAAAACTTTGTAATAAAACCCTGTTTTAAAACATAAAAAATTAAAAAGGAATGTAATAAAAGAATATTTTACCAAAATACCACATTTTTCTTGTAAATATCTAGTAAACATTTCTAAAATATTGTTGGTGAAATTTACTGGAAAATGGTTTCAAGTGTGTCAAAGACTAAATATGATGTTTTCATTGAAATGTTTATTTTCAAAAGATCCAAATAATAACATTGAATCAATTAGTTAAATTTAACAGTCAAATTCTTTTTTATCAAGTAGGCTTAAGGTTTCTATTGTGATTAATTCTCAAATATTGTAAAAACTCTATATATGTATATATTGTTTTTAAAATAATATCGAAAACTATATATTTCAATGATTATTTTTTAAAAAAATAAAAAAATTTAAAAGGAAGGTGTAGGATAAAATCCTCACTCAAAAAATTATTGAAAATTGAATGAAAAAAAAGAATATAAAGTGGAAATCTATATATATATATATTTATTTTTTTAAAAAAATATCGAAAACTATATATTATAATGATTATTTTTTTAAAAAGTTGAAAAACAAAAAACTTTGTAATAAAACCCTGTTTTAAAACATAAAAAATTAAAAAGGAATGTAATAAAAGAATATTTTACCAAAATACCACATTTTTCTTGTAAATATCTAGTAAACATTTCTAAAATATTGTTGGTGAAATTTACTGGAAAATGGTTTCAAGTGTGTCAAAGACTAAATATGATGTTTTCATTGAAATGTTTATTTTCAAAAGATCCAAATAATAACATTGAATCAATTAGTTAAATTTAACAGTCAAATTCTTTTTTATCAAGTAGGCTTAAGGTTTCTATTGTGATTAATTCTCAAATATTGTAAACTTGAACTGTCTAGAGGAGTAATTTGTCGATTTTGATGTGTTTTTTCTTTTAAAAAATTATCATGTAATACCACATACTTCAGTTCTAATTCGTTTTGAACAATTTCATGGGAGACAAAGAATAAAAAGTTACATTGATTTAGTTTTTAGAATTAAAGTTGCTATCGAAAATGGTTTGTTCTTGTTTAAAAAAATTATTACGTAATACCACATACTTCAGTTCTAATTCGTTTTTAGAATTGAAGTCGCCATCGAAAATGATTTGTTCTTTAATGGGTAAATCCATAACCTCCTCCTCATCATGACAGAAGCTTTCTGATGATTGCATTTTGAAAAACAAATTACATTGTTTTAGTTTTCCGAATTGAAATTGCCATCGAAAATGGTTTGTTCTTAAACGGGAAAATCCATAGGTTTCTCATCATCATGTTTAAGTTTTCTACCCCAATATCTCCAACCTCTCAGAGATAGAAATTGTTCTGTTTAAAAAAATAATGGAAATTGTATATATAAATGATTGTTTTTGAAAAAAATGGTAAATTTTTGAAAAAAATTCAAAAGGAAAATGCAGGATAAAACCCTCACTCAAGAAACTAATTTTGTATGATAGGTTGCTTACCTAATAATAAGAAAATAATGAATAATTTATATTTAAGCAATTATTGAAAAAATTAATGAAAATTGAATAGAATAAAGGAAATATTTTACCAAATAGCCTGTTTTTTTGTAAAGATATACAAACAGATAAAATTTAACCATTTGAAGGATGATTTCTTTTTTGCAAAAAAAATAATGAAGATTTAATGAAATGAAAAAGTATTTTACCAAATACCTTGTTTTTTTGTAAATTTGTACAATTAGATGAAATTTAACCATTTATAGGATGATTTGTTTTTGTAAAAATTAATGAAAATTGAATAAAATGAAAAAATATTTCACCAAAATACCTCTTTTTTGTAGATGTAAACAAATAGATGAATATCTAACTTTATCCATTTTTTCCATTTGGGATCATGTTTTGAAGGTTTTCAAGATAGTTTTAGTAAAAGCTTATGCATTGATTGTCATTACAAGTTGTAGTGTTTGGTATTATTTAATATTTACTGACTCTAGCTATATTATATGAAATTTTCCCTACTTATTACACAATAAATGTATATATTCACATATTGTTTCATTTTTAATCACTGTATTTATTCAATGTAGATATATCTCCTCTCTCTCCTCTCTCAAGATATCATATGAGTCGAATTACAAAAAATTATCAAAACTTAAATACCATACATTCAAAATCTAGATGCTCTATGAGTTAAAGTTATGTATATAATTATGTAAAAAATTATCAAAACTTGAATGCCATGCGTTCAAAATCTATAAGTTCAAATTAAGTAAAAAAATAATCAAAACTCAAATGCCACTTAAATGCCATTCAAATGCCACTCAAATGCCCCTCAAGTAAAATACAATATAAACTCGGCGAATTCACCCAACGTCGTAACTCATTGCATAACCCCCAAGATCAAATCCACAAAAAAACACTTGGTAGGGAGATCTGCTCATATATTACTACTTCTGTGGTTGAGCACCGGTGTCTTTTCAGATTACCCAATCTGTCAAAACAAGTAGCATACGTTGGACATTTGTATGCTTTGGCAAATCGTTTCAAGTTTGTGATTAGACTGAAGCAATCGATCTAAAGATCCAGATAGAGTTTTTTCTCTTATCTAGCATTTGAATTCCAAATAACTGTTCAAGTCTTGTCTTCATTTAAAGCAAAGACCATTATCTTGAGTTGAAATGCCTTTCCAAGACTAGCAAGTCCAATTCTTTCACCCTTCTTTCATTTTTCTTGTTCCTGTAACCTCTCGCTGTTGACTGTTTTTTGTGTCGCAATTGATGAATCTTTGATATTCATTTTGTAAAGCTTTTGCTTTTCTGCAGTTCTTTATGTAATGCTAAACATCTGAAAAAACAAAGATTGCCAGTGATTCATTTTCCATCCTGCTGTTTTAAAATGGTTCATATGTGTCTGTTGTTGAGAATGCGAGAGGGTCTAGTCATTGGAGGTGAGCCAATTCCTCCCATTCCAATCAATTTGTAAAAATAAAATGTAATGTTTGTGATCAACATCAGTCCCTAAGCTGTATTTGGTCTTCGTCTCAAGCTATTAGTATGATTATTGGTCTCAGCAACGTCGATAAAGATTTCATTGAGCTGTCCTTCGGTTTTAATCAATCGAGCTCTCTGATATACAATGGCATTGTTGCATGATGAGTGAAAGTATCGGAGTTCGCCGTCGTTTTTATTTTCTAGTATACAACCTATGCTGCAGTTGGCTTTTGATCTCAAACTCAATTGTCTCCAAACTTTTTTCAACAGCTCCAATGGTCCTTATCCACGATAGTTATTTTGGTAGATGCCGGCTTGGTATCTCGGAACTCCAAAACAAAGTCTTACGTTTAAAAACCTCTATAACTCTACCCACTGTTTGTTTTGTTTCCACAGCACCCCAATATCTGCCTATCAGCTCATCCCATTTTTCATCATGGAAAGTCGGTGGTTTGCTATCATCGACAATACCTAGAGATGATGTTGACTAGGTATTTGAAAACTTGAATCACTCATTTCTTGTCTTTCTCCTTCCTCAAATTCATCATCATCTGCATCATCTTCATTTTCCATTGTTGGAGCATTCTCATTTTCTTCAACCGCAACTTCCACAATCAGTTCCATATCTTCGACTATTCTACAAGCATCTGGTCCTGAACCTTCAACACCCAATCCTATCTGATCAACTGATTCATCCGGTATTCGAAATCAGATAAAATTTTCTTCGAACCATTTTCAATCGACTTGAGTTCCATCTCTGTCTTTCACATTTATCTACTGATAATCTGATTCTCGTCTACAAAAGAAATGATACCTGATAATAATTCTTCTCTGAATCATGCACTCTGTACAAGGTGCCACAAAAAATTACTCCAGTACTATTTTTTATTATTTTTAAAACTCACTGATTACTAAGAGTCTCAGTGTTTTCAGTTGATGGTAAAACCTGAGAAGCAGCTGATTTCTCTTGACAAGAATTTTCAAGTTCAATCTCAATTTCATCTATGTATTTATACCCTATGCATTCATCATCTATGTATTCATCATCTTGAAGTCTGATAGCAATGTGATTTTTCACGAGACAATCCCAATCCTCCTGTATTTTTACATCACTATCATTTTTCATCTCCTTTTTCCATGCTAAAAATAAAAAAAACATTCTTAAACTTTTAAAATTGACAAAAAGATATTTTATTACGCTCTAACAATAATTGATAAGTACCCATTTATTTTAAACTCTGTTTTGTTATTGGATAAAACTCATCTATTTATCCATTGATTTTATACATAGTAATACGTATATGTGTTTAAATCACATAGTACTGAAAGTAAACCACTAGGACTGAAGTAACAATCTTTGTTCAGCGCTACTAGTTGAGTACTTCAACTAGCGTTAAATAATTTTTTTATATTTCTTACCTTATTGCAGAGAGTCCTCCTAGTAGTTGTAGTGGATGTTGTTGCTTCAACGGCTATTGTTGGAGTGGATGCTTTCTGTGTAAAAACAGTGTCTCCTACGTAGATAAAGTTGCACTGATTGACCTGAGCTCAAGCCAATGAAAAGTCTTGAGCAAAACCCTCTTTATAACATAAAAGAAGTTGAACAATTCATTTTATTTGCGCAAAAATCTTTATATATTATAAAGGGAATTTCGCGCAAAACAAAGAACTTTGACGCGCAAAAATCCCTTCCTAATATATTGGAAGATTTTTGCGTGGAAAACAAATTTCTTCTTGAGAAAAAAAAATTTTTTGTTCAGAAAAAAACAACATTATTTACACGAAAGATGTTTCTCAAGCAAAAATCCCTATATGGTATGTATGAAGACTTTTGACTGAAAAAAGTGTCTATTCGCATGAGAAAAAAAAAATTTGCCCCAAAATCCCTATATATTATCAATGGATTTTGTCAGAAAAAAAACAACATTCTTCGAGCGAAAAAAGTGTTTTTTGTTTCACGCGAAAACCCCTTTAAATCGTAAAAAAATTTTTGCGAGGAAACAAAAATCTTCGTGCAAAATCTATCATATGCACTATAAAGGGGTTTTTGTCCAAAGAAAAACATTCTTCGCCCAAAAATCCATTTACAGTATATAAGGATTTTTGAGCCAAGGCAACTTGTTTATCTTGTAAGCTTGGGTCGATTTGTGTAACTTTGACTATTTAAGAAGCAATCTTTTTACACAGAAATCATCCACTCCAGAAACAACACCCAAAGAAGCAACATCTACTACAACAACGTCTACTACTAATACTAAGAGGACTCTCAGCAGTAAGGTAAAATTTAATAAATGATTATTATTTAGCACCAGTGGGGTAAAATCAATTGGTTACATTGTAAAGTGACAGATGTTAACATCTAAGTTTAAATTATTTATGTTTGTTTGTACTTAAAAAGTTCAAAATCCAAAAAAATATCTACTCATTAAACCTAGTTGGTGTGCTCTTGAGTCCACGAAGTCTTTGTCGATGACAAAATTGTCTTTTTTGTCAGAGAAAAAGCAGCTTGGTTCTAATCATTTTATTTTTTTTTTAAAATTAAACATATATTGTTTTATTTGTTTATATTAATACAAACATTGTTGTTTATTTTTTAGGTTACTATGGATAAAATTTTTGAAGCTCTCATTTGCATTAATCCATAAGAAAGCGAGGTCAAAACAACTAAAACAATCCCTGGAAGAAAATATCCTGTTGCAAAAAAATCACCAGCAAAAAAGCGAGCTCTCCCTAATTTTATTATACCTACGAAACAAGTCAGTGAAGAGAGAGATGGTTAGGAAACAATTTCCAATACGGATAAAGCTCTAAAGATGGCTAAGACTCTCGAAAGATGGAAAGCAAGCAAATTGCAAAAGATCGGAACTTTTCAAACACTAACAAAACTCGTTGTCCTCACGTTACGGAGGTGGTTGCTGTCGATTGCAATACTGGTGTATATGGTGATTACTACGTTCTCACCTACTATGGCCAGAAGGATGTGAGAGAACTTCCGAGAGTAGTTTGTCCAAGCAGAATAGCTGAGAACTTCAATCTTGCCAAATATTCATTACCTTGTAACGTCCTCTACTTGGGTGAGGTGCAAAGTCCCAAAAATTAAAATACCAGTTGCTACCATCTCAAACGCATTAGCACAAAAGCCTTAACCTCGGGAGAAGTTGCTGCTGAAGTCCAATGATGATGACAAAGGATGAGCTCAAACTCAGCATCGACATCGAATATCTCATTAATTTCTAACAGTGTACAGTTTTTCCTTACATCAACGTTGTTGAAAGATTCATACTTCATCGATTTAATGGAGAAGAACCTGTCGTAACTTGAGTCTGTTATGTCTTGGGGAAAAAATGAAAAGAGAGAGATAAGAACACTTCTCTTACCAAACAGATACATCGAGGAAGCTAAAAAATGTACTCCGGGTGTGATGATTTACGAAAAAAATTAGTGTAAATTCAAATACATACCACAATGTCGTCTTTCTCTCTTCATCCAGCAGCACTGATTGGGAACAAAATCGTTTCCAAGCAAAATACAGCGAGGAGATATCAAAATCAGATGCTGACGGGGATATTGCTGGTTTACCACATGAGGAATTTATCGAGTTTGGAGCGGAACTCAGCGCTGATGATAACTAGTGAACTATTTCTACCATTCACTATGGAATTATCTTTACTATTGCAAATACTATATTAAGCTCTGTCTTCTTTTTTTTCTTCTCCTCCTTTTTCTTCTAAAATACTATCGCTATTGCTACTTTTTTTCTTACTATTCTTCTTATTTTACACAAACTTTGTAACACTGTAGCCAATTTTTCTCAAGAACCGTTATAGATAGAGCTACAAATCGTTTTGCGGGTCAATTGACAGGCGTCGGGCATTGAAGTAAATTAGTTTATAAAGTTACAGAACCTTCCAGAACATTGCAATTCAAGTGCGAAAACAGGTGAAGAATCGTCTTTCAAAGCATCAAAGTCGCTAAAGAAACGTAGACCCGATTGACGAAAAAATGCCAAATGTTGAAAAATGGTGCATTTTGCTCACCTTCTGATTTGACTCGATGAACGGATGTTAAAAAGTTGTTCAAAAACGGCCATCTTGGATTTTAGTAAACTTCTCATTTTTCAGCATAAAGCAGATTCCCACCAGGGAACCGACCCACCGATTGAGCTGAAGTTTGCAACAAACGTGTACCATAGTGCATCAATGTACCATTTTGAACTTCAAAGCGATCGCATTAAGCCATTTCAAGTTTTTTCATTTTCCGTTTTACAAATCTCAGTAAAAATCACATTTTTCAATGCTTTCCAAGGCCAGAATGGAACTAGTCAGCGACAAGTAAAACATTAGGGCATGTAACCTGATGTCTATTTTTTTATCAATTTGATATTCCAAGTTTCTCGCAATGCCGCCAACACAGCTATTCCAGTGTTCAAAGTAGTCTTCAAAACAGAAAAGCGACTATAACTCAGGGACTGTTACTCCGAATTGCATAATTTTTTAATGGTTGCGATTGCATTTTAGCTGTATTTCAGACAAGCACCCATCAAATTTTTTATCTTTTGTGAAAGAGTCAAAGCCCGCACTAGAATCATTGTGTGACACAAATGTTCGTTATTTACTGTTTTCGCAAAGAAAGAATTTTCTTCCTTCAAAATATTGTCAGTAATAGTATTCAGGTGGCAAAATGAACAGTTTTGCAAAAAGTTTGAAAACATTTGGGAAGTATTTAACAATGTCTGCATCCAAAAATATTTTTTGTATGTAGGCAGTACATCCTTCTTGTTATCTCAAGCTATTTTCCATCTGCCTTCCATAATGCAAGATGGTCTAATGGTTAACACTGCGACCTTCAGTTGACAGGGTTTGGGTTCAATCCCCAGGTAAGGAATTGTTTTTTTCCGCGTAAGCATAAGTGTTGTCAGAAAGGAGGAGCCAATTCAGCATGAGCATATGTAGTAACAGGAAAGCAGGTTGTATTGGCAGTTGTGAAGCATGTGCGTGTGTGGCCCCAGAACAAAAAAGCATCTAGGCACTTGAAAAAGCTGATTGTTGCAAA
>CALYOO010000202.1:0-67866 GCA_945261195.1 Cryptosula pallasiana
TTTATAAGCATGGTAATAAAGTGCAATATATAGAAAAGCGTATTATGAAAGACTATAACAACATTTGAAAAAAAATTATAAATACGTGTAGAATGCTTCTAACATTAACTCTAAAATACAAATAGAAGAAGATAGTCCTTCATCTATTTGTGTGTAATGATAAATATGAGATCGGAATTTGTAAAAAGTTCTTTTACTCCACGTCATTTCATATAATTTTTCAAAAAGTTCTTGATCCCAAGCATTTCTGTTAATTTTTTTTTAAAAAATCATGAATGTTTACAACTTTAACCATTGACAAAATGGTTTTAAAATTGTCTTTTATTATGTCATCAAAGAACTCTCTAGCTTCATCATATTCTCTGCATCGTGTTCCCATATTCAGCGCTTGTTGTAAAATGCAGAATATGATAACTCGAAATTTCAAACGTTGTACAGCTTTTTCCTGAACAACATCATTGTCTCTCACATATTTATGATAAACTTCTGGGAGGAAGTCCTTTAAGTAGATTGTTTTTGTTGCCATATTGCTCTAAATTACAAGTATATACAAGTATACACAATAGCAAAAAGGTGATAACTAAAGAAGTAAAATATCTAAGAGTTTTTATTTTTCAACTAGTGCTAAATAGTATTTTTTTTTTAATTAATTCTTACCTTTTCACCAAGAATTCTACTGATAGTTGTGTGATGAATAGTGTACTGGATGATTGTTTAGAAGTTATCGCTGGAGAGAATGATTTCTGTGTTGAGAGAGTGGATCTTAAATACTAAAAGTTACACCTACGTATTATCCCTACAACCAATGAGAACACTCACGCAAAAACCCCTTCATAATGATTTTATTTGCACGAAAATAGTTGATCACATTATATATAGTGGCTTTTGTGAGAAGAATTTTTTCCCGCGCAAAAAATCTATATACTACACAATGTTTTTTGCGTTTTTCCAAGCAAAAAATGTTGTTTTCTCAGTCAGAAATTTCCTGTTTTTCATACGTCAAATGTTGTATTTTCAATCAGAAAAAAACTTTTTTCTTGCGTAAAATGTTGTTTTCTCAGTCAGAAATTCCCATTTTTCACACATCAAATGTTGTATTTTTAGTCAGAAAAACACACTTTTCACAAGTCAAATGTTGTATTTTTAGCCAGAAAAATCATTTTTTTGCGAGAAAAATGTTGTTTTCTCAGTCAGTTTGGAGCGGAAAATGTTTTATTTTCAGTCAGAAAAAAAAGTTTTTTCGCACGAAAACTGTATATGTTATAAATGGTTTTCACGTGATGCTTCGACAAAAAAATTGTGTGTTTTAGCGCAGCTGGAAAAATTCTTTTGTTTGCGCGAAAAGTTTTGTATTTTCAGTCAGGAAAAATCCTTCTTCCGCGCGAAAACTGTATGTGTTATAAATGGTTTTCACGTGATGCTTACACAAAAAAAATTGTGTGTTTTAGCGCAACAAAAAAAATTCTTTTTCCACGCGAAAACTGTGTATGCTATAAGAGACAAAAATTGTTTTTTTAGTCAGAAAATCCCTTTTTTCCGCGCGTAAAATGTTCTTTTCTCAGTCTGAAAATTGTTTTATTTTCACGCGACAATTGTTGTCTTTCCAGTCAGAAAAGTCCTTTTCTTGCGTGAAAAATGTTGTATTTTCAGTCATAAAAATTATTTTTTTGCACGAAATCTGTATATGTTATGAAGGTCAGTCAGGATTGGTTGTTTTTTTAGCCAGGCTATTATATTCACACTTTTTATACTTCATAAAGTTTTCACACAGAAAATGTTTTACATATGGAAAATCACATATATTATAAAAACTATCAGCATGAGTTTTTCAGACAAAGTTCTTGTAAGTTTTTAATTTCAGACAAAATTTTTTTGTTTTTTTCTCTTTTTATACTATACAATGTATGGTAGAAGGAATAGATGAAGTTCTCATATAAGAAGTTGAATTGTTAAATAAAATGCTGTCCAAAGGTAATGTTTAGCTCATCTCTTGCAAGTCATGAATAAGTCTCACTACCTCTCTTTCTCAGCATACATTCTTTAGTTACATCTAAAAGACATATTAACTAATGAGTTTGTTGTACGTCAGTAGATAATTTAGCTTAGAAATCATTTTTGAATCTATAGTAAAACGAATAAAGCTTACCGTCCTTCATAGTGCTATGATTCCCTTGAGTTATGGATTAGCTTCTGGAAGTCTTGTTTTGGACATTCTTCTTTTGCAGCATCTTCAAAGTAACTGAGAAAATCAAGAGTTTTTAGATTATCAGCCAGTTTGGAGACTTGGATGAAGGCTTGATGAGCTGTGAATTCACTGACGTTGTAGGAAATTGAATTGTTTGCAGCTTGTTTTAGTTTTTTGAACAGAATAACTCCCCATCTTTCCAATATCACAACTGAAGCTATTTGAGGAGGAATGTACATATCTCCAACCGTTAGCTCTCCATCTACGATACATATGTATTGAGTTACAAGAGACTCACCAGACTCGCTCCAACGTCTGTCACATTTTCTTAGCATTTATGGGTTTTGGAAACATATGACGCTATCTGCTGGGAAATCCTGGAGGTGAGGTACGTCAAAATAATCATCGATTTGTCTCATACTCTTCCCTGGTGATACATCAAATGCATTCTTTATCTTCTGACAACATCCTTTGTCTTTAGCAGAACGAAAAATTGCTTTTCCAGTATTTTCAGCACACATGTAGATCAAAATCGTTGGTTTTGTTTGCGTAGCTTTATTAACAAGTAATCATATCTCAGTTGAAATAGTACTCTTCGCTCTAACAACCTTTTTATCCTTTTTATAGTTGTAGATGGTGGTGCAGTTCGTTTTATCATGAAATTCAATGGTTAGGACCTGCATAACCGTCGGTATTGGTAGTTCCCGAATCTCAACTGTTTTTTCAATAATTTTTTGGCAAGCTGGAGACAGAATATTTAACAGAGAGGCGCTCTTGATGATGAGGGCTGACAGGTTGTTGACTCCGGCATCTTGAAGGGAATCTCAGTGTATTGAAGAAGTACATTGTCATCAACATCCATTGCATCTCTTTTTGTGCAGTTCGAGTCATCATCATCATCTTTTTCTATCGCTTGAGAACGTAAAACTCCGTTTGAAAACAGATTGGTAAAGGGAGAAGGTGGAGAAAAAACTTGTGGAGTTTCTGGCTTTTCATTCTTCAATTGATTTGTATTGTCTTGTCTAACTATTCTAAAAAGATAAAATAAAAATCCGGGTTATGATTTTGATTTCTTTTTAAATAATTTGAAGATATATACTCAATAGCGTAGTGAATTGAATATCTCAGCTAGTAAGAAATTAGATATGTACTCAATAGCGTATTGAGCTGAGTATCTCAGCTAGTAAACAATATTTATTTATTATTTTTTTACCTTAATACAGAAAGTCCTTCTAGTAGTTGCAGCAGATGATGTAGTACAGGTTGTTCCTTCAGTTGCCGATGTTGAAGTGGATGGTTTCTGTGTAAAAGCACTGCTTTTTAAATAGCTGAAATTGCACTGAATGACATAGGGATTTTCGCGCGAAGAATAAGCTTTTTTCCGCCCGAAGAGTGCGTGTTTTTGTAAAAAAATGAAGTTTTTCGCGCGGTAATCGTGTACATATATATATATATATATATATATATATATATATATATATATATATATATATATATATATATATATATATATATATATATATATATATATATATATATATATATATATATATATATATATATATATATATATATATATACAAAGGTGTTTCGCGTGGAACATATAGCTTTCCACGCGAATAAACCATGAAATAAAAAATTAATTTTCTGTATGACAAGTCATTTTTAGTCGCGTGAAAAAAACTGTGTTTTCTCACGCGAAGGTTGTGTTTTTTTCAACGTAGAATATTTCTGCATTTGCACGAAAAGTGTTTTTTTCGCGCGAATACAAAATTAATTTTCTGTATGCAAAATCACTTTTAGCCAGACGAAAAGTTGGTTTTTCCACGCACGGAAGTTGATCTTTTTTCAGCTGAAGTCATGTGAATAAAAACTTAATTTTTGGTATGAAAAGTAATTTTTTCTGTCGCCCGAAAAAATGCTTTTGTTCGCGCAAAGAATGTGTTTTTTTTAGCTGGAAATATTTTTGCATTTGTGTGAAAAAGTGTTGTTTTTTTGCTCAAACAAAAAATTATTTTTCTTTATGAAAAATTGCTCTTAGTCGCGTGAAAAAAACATTTTCTCTCCGCGTCAAGAATGTGGTTTTTCCAACTGAAAATATTCGTTCATTTGCGTGAAGAAGTACTGTTTTTTCCGCGCGAATAAAAATTTGCTTTTCATCATGAAAAAATTCTAAACAACTGGTGCACACAAAAAGATGCCTAACAGGTTCGCACGGGAACAGGGCCGTACTTCAAGTACCTGGAACCAGGAGAACCTTCTAATCATTAGATTCCATGACAGAGATCTGCTCCCTTATTACTACTACTGTCTTGCTTCTAGCGTCTCTAGTTTTAGTCCGATCCGGCTCAAACCTTCTTTTATAGGCTTCTGGTGGGCGGCTCTATGTAGCCTGGTGTGTTTCCCATGCAATCTTTTTCTACTGCGGTGTGTGTATGGGGACTTCTCCTTGAGTGAAAGGGTGTACCTCTTCTTCAGGGGTGTAAGGGGGGTTCTCTGACAGCTCTGCTTGTCCTAGACCGACACTGTCGTTCAGTGGACGCCCGTGCTTGTCCGTGCATGGTAGTACATGTCCATCAATGATGACCTTGGAGTCTGGAAATTGCAGGGCACACTTGTGTACGGTGAGGAACAGCATGCCAATGATGGCATCTTCATTAATGTCACTAACGACGAAGTTAACGCTCGTTCTTAGCCCACAAAGTTGCAAGTTCACTCGCAGTGTGCCGTAAAAGGGGATCCTAGATCTGTCAGCCATGAGTCCATGCATCTCACTACTCTGTAACGTGTTTTTCACTGACTGTGGCAGTTGCTGGTACAGGTGCTTTGACAACAAGTTGGTTGTGCAGCGTGTGTCAATCAACAGGGCAGCTGGCCTACCGGCTAATCTTCCAGACAGGAAGTAGCTGTCATGGTAGGGTCGCTCCAACTGTGGTGCTTTCGTTTGAACTATCCTGGGGGGTTGTCCACTCATCTCCAGAGTTCCAGCACTAGAAGGGGGTCTGGGAGTTGTCCAGCTGCAGTCAACGGGCATCTGTGCTCGTTTGGGGGGGTTGTCCACTCATCTCCAGAGTTACAGGACTAGAAGGGGGCTCTGGGAGCTGTCCAGCTGCAGTCAGCGTGCGTCTGTGCTCGTTTGGGGGGTTGTCCACTCATCTCCAGAGTTTCAGGACTAGAAGGGGAGTCAGAAGTTGTACGGCTTATCCAGTTGCAGTCAGCTGCCGTCTGTAGTGTCTTGGGGGTTGTCCACTTGCCTTCGGAGTTACAGGACTGAAACGGGTTTGGGGGCTATCCGGCTTGCCCAGCTGCAGTTAGCTGCCGGTGGTGCTTCAGCGGGCGCCGACCGTTTCCGTCTGTCTAGGGGTGTCAGGAAATCAAACTGTGCGCTGAGTGCGACGGCAGGTACCTATTATGTGACCTGGCTGTCCACAGCCCCAACAAAGTGGTGTGGGTGCTGTCTCCAACGGCGGAGGAGGAGCTGCTTGTCTGGCCACTGTCAGCAACCGTATCTCACCAGCCAAAAGCTTCAGGCTGTCCATGACGGCTGTCATAGGTTCCTGGATAGCAGATGTAGGGAGATGGTGTGTCTGCTGCACTGGAGTAGTGGTGGAGACACATTGGGACGGGCTCTTGGCAATCGTCCTCAGCCATTTCTCTTCCTCTTCATTGGTATCCTTGTCTACCATTCGTACATGAAACCTGGCATTCTTCAAATGGCGTTTTGATTTGCAGGTACTCGTTACCGGCCCTGACTGCTTCAGCCACGTCAATGGGCTGTATGGCCAACAAGTGTCTCTGCAGGTAGGCGCTTCCGACTGTGGTGCTGAAAATATCCAGCATCATCCTTTGCATGGGTCGGTGAGGTAGATCAGCATGCGCAACGCGCACTAGGTGCTCTATTTCACTAACATGCTCCTGGAGTGACGTCTTATGTTGTCGGTGAAGGCTGGTCAGCCGGGACATTGCTTCCCTTGGTGCTAGCCCAAGCCGTGTTCGCAGTGCAGTGAATATAACCTGCAGATCTTGAGGCTTTCCACAGTCTAATGCTCTACCCTGTAGTGCATTTCTCAAGTATAACATGGCCGTGTTCTCTGGCCACTCGTTCATTTCTGCCCCTTCCACAAATCTGTTGATGAAGTACTTGACGTCTCCTTCACCGTTGAACTTCGGAGCTTTGAAAGTAGCTAGTGCATTGCCTTGGTTGGGCCTCATCATGGCAGTCAATGCTTTGGTCAGTAGGTTCGGGGTTGCCAGCGGGTGCTCGACCTGTGCTGTGTGCTCTCTGGGTGGCCATCCTTTGCAGATAGAGGAGTGGTCTCAACTAAAGTCTAAGTGATGGTCAGTGTAACTGGATATCGGCGGGGATCAGTGTTTCCAGTGGCTCTAGCAGATCTGGAGGCCGGTGTAAGGGATACTGTGACAGTATCTGGCACTCCTTAGCTTGTAACAATCGTTACAAAACTTTCTATACTGTTGCAGGGGGGAGCAAGCTCTACAAGCCTACAGACAGTAGTGTACGGACACTGTAAGTGGATACAGTGCCAGGGTCAGTGTTACCAGCTGAGTAGCACTTCAAGCTGAAGTAACTTCAGTAGCCGAACCTGTATAGCGAATACACGGCTCACTCTCTCTCTTGTACAGTACCGATATCTCTATGTTCAAGGCGGAGCGAACTCAACGAGCCTGTAGGGAATACGGTAAGCGCCTGTACTGGACTGCTGCAAACGAAGCAAACTGTACGGTTGATGCAGACAGCCTTTAGTAGGTGACACTGTGCCGGGATAGCTGCTGCAGGGCGGAGGGCCTCAACGAGCCTGCAGAGAAATCCGGTAGTATCTTGTGTTAATTGCTGCTTCAGATCTACTCTCCGTAGATCAATCTTCTTCTCCTCTCTCCAGATCTACACCCAGTAGATCAATCATTTTCTTCAGTGGTAGCTGGCCTGCAGTGCATTTGCAGGGCGAGAGGGTACTGTGAAAAAGTAGAGCGTGGCAAGGTACCATTTATCCCACCACTGCCACCAACGTAATAGATTCTGGTCTGTTTACCACTGACATCCACTAGTCTCGAGTATTATGCCTCTCTCCAGAGGGGACACTGTGTTGATTGACATTGACAGCTGTGTTCAGGCAACCAAATTACCCGGTATGGCAAGAGCCCATGGCTCAGACAAACAATACAGCGTAGTGCTTGTGTAAGTGGCTATATTCTCAAGACAAAGTCCTAGAGGGTAATGATTCCTCTAGGGTATTTGTGGCAAGACATGAGAATGAATGCAAAGAGTTAGGCAAAAGTCTCTCCTTTTATAGGAGAGCTCACAGGAACTTAATTAGCATAAAACATATAAAAATAAGAGCTCAGGAAGTTGTCTGACCAATGTAATGAGTTATATAAATAACCAGCCAATCATGCAATTAATAAAAGTTAAATAAATGAGGCGCCAAGTGGCTAAAGGCGGAGTCCTATTGTCCAATCAGACTGTTCTAGAGAGCCCCAAGGCTCTGGTTAGCTTGTGGTCCTAGTAACCGCAGATGTTAAGGTAGGTAGCTTTGGTTCCTGGCTTGGTAGAAAGTCTTAGTTGGTTTCGGGAATCCTCAGCTATGGCAGCCATCTTATGCCGGCCCTGAGTCATCATACCGGCCCTGTAGAGGTCACTACCAACCCTGTAGAGGTCACTACCGGCCCTGTACCGGCCCTGTATATTGTGCTACCGGCACAGGATGGCTTTGCTACCAGCACAGCATCTTACCGATGGCAGTAGGTGCATTGCCAGCGCACTGAGTGGAGAAATGGTGGAGCAAAATCTCAGTTTACTGTGAACATTCACCAAAATCTACCACAGTATTTTTATATCCAATTATATCTTATCTTTTTCAACTGCACATCGCATATTATTTTACATAAATATAGAGGTAGTTAGCCCAGTGGGCAGACTTTGTTGTGTGCTTGACTAAGAAGTGTTTTAGGCAAGCTTTTGTCTCTTGCGATCAATACAGTATTATTCAACCTGAAACTCTGTTTGATTGGTGAGGCCGGTTGGCTGTTTTTATCAGCTTTTCTTCATACAGTAGTACCAGATTGCTTCACTATACAGTCTATTATGTAAGAGCTATTTCTACTCATACAGTATTTAACTGGATCTGATTCACTATACAAAATCCAGCTGGCTTTTTTCATACCGCTAAGCAATACAGTGAGATTAGTTCAGTCTCCCGTTTGGTTCACAATCTAGTAGTTATCGGTAAAGGCATTTGACAAAATCGTTTACAATATTTTCGGATTACCAGACAGATCAAATGTGATGAATCAAACATCAACTTTCAAGTACATTCACTCAATGCCGCTTTCTTTATTTATACTTGAAGGATTCGCGGTGTATTTATGTCATCTAGCACTTTTTTGCAGAAATTTGACGCTTCTATCAAAGTAATTGGCAGAACTCAAGTAAGGAGTAATCCTCACTGGACACAATTTAACATTGAAGGTGTCCATCGAAATGAGCAAAGTCCTTTAAGAAATTCAAGACCCGCCAAATCACTGAGTTTGGTAGCATCCAAGCACTTTTTCGCGTCCAACAACTTTATTGCTCATTGTAAATTAAAAAAAAAACTCACCTGTGGTCCTCAGGGGACCAAACTTTCAGACTTAAACAGTTGTAACAAAATAGGCTGTCAAAGGGTGCTTATTATGTAAAACATTAGGATCGGTGTAATGTCTTTTGTAACACGTTGCAAACCAAGCTCATTCCTAATAGTGTAACAGATTTGACATATAGTGGCCAATGTGCTGGTTAATAGCAGGCATCTCTTACTAAGCTAGTAGCGACTTGCAGCCAATATGTTATTGACTACATACACACGGGGTGAGTCATTTGGATGCACTAGCTGGACACGCTTGAGCTTGTTGATTGATATCGCTATCGAAGAAGATGCTAAGATGCTATGTTAGAGAATCCTCCCACTTGACAATGGATGGTTATAAATGTGCAGGGTTATTGATGTCATTGTTATTGTTTGTGTCGCGTCTGCTTATTTTGAGGTAGGTGCAGAACTGCCTATTTTGCGGCATAGCCCATGTTATTGTAATGGATTTCACCGTCCACTACTGGACACAACTACTGCCGGTTGTGCAAGGACTTAACTCCTGCCCTGCAAACCCTGTACAACTTCCTAGCTACCCAGTCAACACTGGCATAACAGGGTAAGCTCTGCTTCAAAGGTCCTGACAGGTATACAAGCCTGCCAGAGACTACTGCAACTCCAAGTCAAGAGAGATGCGTTCACAAATATAAGGGTTATTTATTTCTGAGCTCTCTGGCTCCAACATCACAATTTATAATAAAAGGTGAACATATGCAAAACAACAGGCTCACTCAAGCATACATGAATTTAACCAATGATATTGCTAAGATTGTTCATTGTCCAATCCTGTGAATTAGTAGGCGGAGCCTTTTCCTTCTCTAGCAGTGGCTCTGCTAGCAATAGTTCAGGCTTGTCTGGGCTTGTTTACCATCAGGTAAGAGTAGACAACTGCTGTTACTGGTTACAGGGGGTAGCAACTACCAAATTCCCCCACATTATTTTCCTATCTAACTAACAAAAGTTGTCTACCTTTTGTCCCCAAAAGTATTATCGCAATAAATCGCCAGTTCTGCACCTAAATGCAGTTAAGGCTCGGTGAAATCCGTCACAATAGAGCACAAAATACTGTAAAGGATTTTGTTGTGGTCTCGAAACAACCTTCACTGACAACTGTTAGAAAGTGCCTGTACTGTACGATAATAGCATTACGGTAATACAGAGTGCAAATAGACTGGTAGCGAGGCTCTTTGTGGAAGGCAATAAATAAGAATATCAAGTGCTACCGGTAGATGGTAGTATAGGCTCTCTGTTGTAAAAGGTAATAAATACGAACAGCAGGCGCTACCGGATGGTAGTATAGACTCTCTGTAGTAGAAGATCTGTATAGCAGACAGATCCCGTTTGTATGGTATGCGAACTTCAGTGATACAGGCAACCGGCCTCACTAAATACATGTGTTTCAGATTAATAATAATTTATTAGTAGAACACAAAAGCTTGCCGGTTAAATAGTCCTCACAAGCGTACAGTAACTTGACGTCCCTTAGATTCAACACTAAGACAGCACAAGCTATCGCTGACACTTATTGACAAGTTACTATCTCAGCCTGAGCTAAACTAGTTCTGACTAACTCTAAACAAATCTAAAACAACTCTGAGCGTTGGACAAACTGGCTCGCTATTTACAGAAAAAGACACTGGTTGAAAATAATAAGATATTGTAATGGAATTTAGCATAGGTGGCCTCTATCATTGATGCTATGCTAGCCAGTATGCAGTGTGTAAACACGCATAAGCTAACTAGACTCAGCTACGCCTGACTGCCCTCCTTATAGAAGTGGATGCGTGCCTGCCGCAAGGCTGGATGAGTAAAGAACTCAAGCAGGGGATTTCCCGCCTTACTAAAGAAGTTGGCTGGCGCGTTATTGTTATGCTTATTGACTGTATATATATTTTCATTGCGCCTGCTTGCTTATGCTATTTGGTATGACCTATATTAATGTTATTGCCCAATCATTTTATGTTATATTTCAACTGTTCATTAGCATATCTAACTGCATAACCTTGTCAACATGTGGCCCAGTGGGCAGATTAGATTGTGCGCTTACAAAGAGAGGTACTCTGAGTAAGCTTTTGTCTCTTGAAGCAATAAAGTGTTAGCTATTGTAACCCGGTGTGTTCAGTTGGCAGTTGGCCAAATAGTATTAGGATACTTGCACACGGCACAGCAACACGGTGTGTTCAGTTGGCAGATAGCCAAATAGTATTAGTATACTTGCACACGGCACAACACGGAGCTTATTGACTCATAGCTCATCTATAGATAGAGCCGCTACTAGTAAACAAGTAGCTCTCATTAGCAATTGCTGTTACATTGCTAAACCAGTACACTTCTCTAGTAGCTGTTTGGTAAAGTTGCGACAAAATCCTTTACAATATGATTGGCTTAACAAAATAGCCTGCACATTAGAAATATGAACCATAAAGGGGTGGATTAATTATAAAAAATTACATAGATAGCTGGCGCATTGAGAACTGGTTCGCCGCCAAATAATCAAGTGTCCATTAATAAGCGTTATAAAATGACATCAAATCATACATAGCTGGCAGTCTTGATTGCTTGATCTAGACTCAGTAAGGGTCCCTGGATCGTCCGCCTCATCTCTCTAAGGTACTGTACTATCATCTAGGCTTTCAGCCCTCTGCTCGCTCATGTGTAATTACTAGCAACTAGGCTTTTTTAGGTAATTTCTATTACAATACTTCCTTGGTGACGCATTAAATGAAATCAAGATCCCAACGGCTCAGGATACAGTAAGCGAAGAGCGGTTGCACAAAATCAGGAGCAAAAATTGCTAACAACATGATTTTGTTTAAACTTCTGTTTAAACTCACGCTTTTTTAATTCAAGAACAGTGAAAGTTATTGTTTCACATTCTCATTTAAGTTATTAATATATTATATTTGTCAAATCCTTATCAACCTCTAGAGCGCAAGGATATCTGTTGGCTTTACTCATCAATCTGATGCGTAAACTTTTAGATGGGAAAAGATTTTCAAATTACTCATTGAAAGGTGTAAAAACACTTCTCTCCATTTATCGTTGAAGAACACTACCATTTTAACTTTTTCAAAACTGTTCTTCTAGCAACAGAGTCTTTCATGTTGGATAATTTCAGTTCAGTCAAACGTTACACCAGTGATCATCTCCGCATACCTTTCAGATACTGAACATTGCATCAACCACATCAAAGATCCTCCAAAATGATTGCCAAGTAGAAAAACTGAATGATTATTTCCATCACCTAGCTTAATTACTACGATTGAGTCATAATTGCTATAGCAACAATTGGATTAAAAACAACTCTCCCACTATACAGCTTCGGCTTTCTAGACCCATACAGGCAACTTTTTGCTATTGTTGGGAACGCAATTTATGTTAATCCGTTACTGTAGGTGAAAAGGCTTATTCTTTTTGCATGCAGAGCAAAAAGATAACTTCAAAATATATCGATCTGGTTTTTTTTTCAACTCAAAGCTTATAATGAGTGCTGATCACACAAATTTCTATAACCATCCTCGAAAAGTCAAATGTTCTTTTGCATTTAAAGCAACACCATACCTCATTTCATAATTTTTGAAATATTTAAGAATATAGTAGCAAACAGTATACAGCTAAATACACTGGTATTCTTACTCTGAGAACTTTTGAGTGCTTTTCAACTTCTCATACAACCGTATGAATCTCGCTGAAAAAATAAAGTTGATGGGTTTAAAAAATTACTACAACATTTTTTTATTTGGTTTTACGTACTACAATATTCATGAAATACTGATATGAAACTTTAAGTTGCATCCAAGTCTTATGTTGCCCTTGGAAAGAAAACATTTCACATCTATATCAAATAATACATAGCCTAAAGACGTAGCAACAACCCTTGACAACAGCGACAACAGAAGCTGTTGTTGCAACCAGCCGACTTGATTTGTATGAAATTGAACAATCAAAAATTCAAATCGATGAAAGCTTTCATACATAGAATGAGATTTGGTAAAGTCTTACAATACAGCCTGAGTTACTCTAAGCTGATTAACTTATACACAGACAAAGAAAATGTTTACCATAATTTTATGGTTTGTATTGATTGATCTGACAATAATGAATACTGTAATGCAACAAATGCTAAGTGCAATATAATTACCTTGTCTGGAAGAGAGAGACAGTTATGTAATGCTGGAGGCTTACAGAAAACAGGAATCTCATACATATTAGCGGTAAAAAATACCGAGCTCTCATCAATTCAATTTGTAAATAGAGCTCTTTCACCACATTTAAGGTGAAGGCCTATATGAGAGAAATCCAAAACCAACTAAAAATAAAACAATAAAAATTATAAACGTGGTAGTACCAAAGTTCAATCTGAATAAGTGGTTACAAGCACACAAAAATGGGTAAAGAATGGATCATTGCGTTTTCATATAGAGGTAGAAGCAGCTAATAGGAAACTTTTGCTTATTCATGAGCCTCATCAAACACAGTTTCAACGATCATATAAGGCAAGATGGATAATGGTTATATATTATAATTTTGATCGTTTATAACTTATATAACGTTGAGTTGTCTCCATGCATTGGCCTTCAATTTATATACGTTATGATCAATCACCATTATAATATATAACCGTTATCCATCTTGCCTTATACGATGGTTGAAAATTTCTTGAGAACTTAATTAACTTGAGCTGTTAATTCACCAATAAGAGTTGACTTGGCTTGTTTAGGAAAAATTCTATGAACTCTGTTAACTAATTAATATTTTGGAAGATATAACTTAAAGTTGAATAAGATCTCTGCGATGACTCTAAAACCTGTGGTGATAAGTCAAGAAGTATTTGTCATTATGAAGTGCTAAACTCTGCGTGAATGTAAGAAGCTAGCGGCTAGTTCTCAATCTGCCAAGGTTATTTGTTAGGGTATATTAATTGTATGATAGGAAGGGCAAAAGAGATTTCTTAGAAAATACAGTACTTATCGTATAAAGAAAAACACTGTAACATTGACAGCAAAAAATGACTGTGACATGGATGAAAGATGTGATGACTAAGTTCTTTTTTTTGTCAAAACGGATTTGTGAGAATGTATACACCTGTAAATGCTTGCAAATGTGCACAATATTGTGTAAATGCATGTACATTGCAGAAGATATTAGCTTTCACCAAAGTTTTGAGATAATTATACGTAGTTCAGCTGCTGCTTCCATACAGCTCTCTGGTAAATGACACAAACTAAAGGACTGTTATAAATCATTAAAGTTTCAAGTTTCATACATTTGCTAAAATCTGTTATAACCTAAGAGGGTGTTATACATTAATGTTTAATGAAACATTTAAACGGAGATCAATGTTCTTTTAATATTACAGTCTGTAGACTTGGCCGTTCTAAAACATAACTTAAGACCTTGTTTTGTTTGCATTGAGACAAATACCAAGCAACAGTGACAACGCAACAAGCATCACGTGACTAGCAACAGCATTGGCTATTAAACTGGCTGATTCAGCGCTCATTAAGCATTAGCTCTCTTGCAGTACGATAATAGTTCTTTAGCAAGTATCGCTTTATTCACAGACAATCCAAACCTTTACAAACAAAAATGGTTCGTACATTTCTGCTTGTTGTGTTATTACACTTATACAATTATAGATTTGTCATCTGAAGACTTAAAATTATATTTTTCTAATCGCAAAAAGTTAGTGTTGTCTAAAGGTTTTATAACATAAGTTTACTCTCACAGCTGAGTATTCTAATAATTCAGTTATACTGGCACCAATAATTCACTTTTCATCATTCTTTTATCTGTTTGTTGCAGAGGGAATGTATTTCTATCCATGTTGGACAAGCTGGCTGCCAAATTGGTAATGCATGCTGGGAGTTGTACTGTCTTGAGCATGGAATTCAACCCGATGGACAAATGCCATCAGATAAGACAATTGGAGGGGGTGATGATTCCTTCAACACATTTTTCAGTGAGACAGGTGCTGGAAAGCATGTGCCTAGAGCTGTTTTTGTGGACCTCGAACCGTCTGTAGTCGGTGAGTTAACACGAAAAATATAAAACTTGCTTCAATGGAGATTTGGTTATCAATGCAGCAGTTGGAAGTAACTTCCCACAAGAAGGCACCTTTTGTATGATTTTCAGATGAAGTGAGAACTGGTACCTATCGACAACTTTTTCACCCAGAGCAACTGATCACTGGCAAGGAAGATGCTGCCAACAATTATGCTCGTGGTCACTACACTGTTGGCAAGGAGATTGTTGACCTTGTGCTGGATAGAATAAGGAAACTCGCTGATCAGTGCACTGGCCTTCAGGGTTTCCTCATCTTCCATTCCTTTGGAGGCGGCACTGGATCTGGACTTACCTCACTCTTGATGGAGCGACTCAGTGTAGACTATGGCAAGAAGTCAAAGCTAGAGTTTGCTGTCTACCCGGCTCCCCAAATCTCTACTGCGGTTGTAGAGCCTTACAACTCAATCCTCACCACCCACACGACACTTGAGCACTCCGATTGTGCATTTATGGTAGACAACGAGGCCATCTATGACATCTGCAGGCGTAACCTTGATATTGAGAGACCAACATACACCAATCTGAACAGGCTAATTGGGCAGATTGTATCATCAATCACCGCCTCGCTAAGGTTTGATGGCGCTCTCAACGTTGATCTTACCGAGTTTCAGACCAACTTGGTGCCTTACCCACGTATCCATTTCCCACTGGCCACTTATGCCCCCGTCATATCTGCTGAGAAAGCTTATCATGAGCAGTTGTCTGTTGCCGAGATCACTAATGCTTGCTTTGAACCAGCCAACCAGATGGTAAAATGTGATCCACGTCATGGCAAGTATATGGCTTGCTGTATGCTGTACAGAGGCGATGTTGTTCCCAAGGATGTCAATGCTGCAATTGCTACCATCAAAACCAAAAGAACGATCCAGTTCGTTGACTGGTGCCCAACTGGATTCAAGGTTGGCATCAACTATCAGCCACCAACTGTTGTTCCAGGAGGTGATCTTGCCAAAGTGCAGAGAGCTGTGTGCATGCTGAGTAACACTACTGCTATTGCCGAAGCCTGGGCTCGTCTAGATCACAAATTTGATTTGATGTATGCAAAACGAGCATTTGTCCACTGGTACGTAGGAGAAGGTATGGAGGAAGGAGAATTCTCTGAGGCTCGGGAAGATTTGGCTGCCCTTGAAAAAGACTATGAGGAGGTTGGCGTTGATTCTGTGGAGGGTGAAGGGGAAGAAGAAGGTGAAGAGTACTAAATGCAACCACTTTTCGCCGTTAGACTGACATAATTCTCCGTCATCTAATTTTAAACAAAGTTTGATTTACAAATACAATGCATCCTGTGTGCTTCTGATGCTCAGTCATATATTGTCAGTTTTTTTGACCAGCTTTACAACTTTCCATCTCACAAACTAGATGAGTGTCCATCACTTTAAAAAAGTTAAGTGTTTTTTGTGCAAACTTATTTGTCAAGTGAAAAGTCTATTGAAAATATGCCAATTGTAACTATTGTCATCTTGTTTGTTTTAAAAGTCATAATATGCCAATAAATTGCAGCATCAGAAACTTGATTATCTGCAGCATGCATTACAAACAAAAATCATTTGCGGTGTGTATTTAATGATACGCTTGTCTGCATTATGCATTTTATAATAATTGTAATTGTCAGCAGCTGTGATTGTTGTTGTTATTCATCAATCGTTTTTTAAGAATGGCAAGCATAGCTAGGCATCATAGTTATTGTTTGAAGAAATAAGAAACTGGTAAAATATTTTACACAACTCTACTGACTCGTATGGAGAAATGAAACATTTTCATAAGCTCAACTTTGTTTGCCCACTAGTATTAGTTTTGTGCTCAGTAATAGTGTAAAGGATCATGCCGTGTTTTTACTGAACAGCCACTAAAGAGAGAATACCCAATTGCAATCTAGCAGACAACTAACGAGTTTATTTTGCTATTGGCAACACCTCAACACAGGAAAAAAAACTATGCAGAGCTGTACCGGGTTGAGAAGACTCAATTCTTACTAGAGAAAACTATTGCAAGCAGTAAGAATGGCTTCTCTACTATCTTTATGTGTGTTTGAAGACATAAGGTGTCCTGATGTGTACGGAGGAACAAACAAGTTAACAGGCAACCCGCAAAAACTAAGTACAGTAAGTAGTTCCAATTATAAATCCCTGTAATGAAATATGCAAGAACTTACTCTAGTAACCTCTTTTTGCAAACTCTACAACAGCTCTGGCACTCCGGGGTAACATCAGCATGGTTATAATAAAGTTTATGCAAATAAAGCGTTGAAAAAATAAGCATATGATTGATTATAATAATCAGCCCATACTTGATACAAACAGATAGCAACACATGGGTAATGAGGAGGAACATTGTAAAAATAGTTAAACAAGCAAGCTGGCACATTGTAAAATAGTAAGCTGGCGCATTGATAGTGAGTCACCCGCCAAGATTCAAATAGTTCGTAGCCGAGTAGTAAAGGGGAAATTCCCTTGGCTCAGCTAATTCACCGCAGCCGCCTGCTGCAGCTACTAGTGCTATCAACCAGACTTGCCCAGCGCCCAGCGTGTTGGCATTCCATTGACTCACCTCACATGCTGTCAAAAATACACTAGGTCAAATCAGTGTTTATAGCAATTGCAAGCACCATTTGCAGGCTGCTAGTGCAGTAGCCACTCTAGTAGCCACTCTATGTAAAATCTATCACAATAGTGTAGTAAACTTGCCCATTACAACCAGACACAGCAACTGCCAGCGATGCCACAAGCGTTAAAGAGTTTTAACACTGTCTTACCGGTCCTGCAACTAGTTGGCATGGTAACAACAGCTGGTTGCCAAGACAATGTGCTGGCACGAAAACCTATCAGTGGTTACTGCAAGTCCAGAGTAGCATTCCATGGATAAGTAACAAGTGTTTATAGCAGGAAATCCTATGTAAAACTGAGCTCTATGGCTCATGCATAGCCTTTTCTAAAATACATAATCATACGCATTATATTATAATGCACAGCCAATCACAAAATCAAAGTCGCTAAAGCATCTAATGCAGTAGCCAATATTAATGCAAAAGATGTCTGGTGGTGACTTAGTCAGCCGGCTGACTGGCCTAGTCATAGACCTACCATTATTATCTCTATATAATACTAGATAATAATGCTAGGTCTATGGGCCTAATGCGATAGTACTGTAATAGAATACAGTGAGAAAGTGCGAGCGACCAGATGTACCAGGAGTTACCCTACCTTATCAGCACAGATGAGATGTATCCGATGCCTAGCAACAAGAGATAGCCTACAGAACTACAGATGTCGGAACCAATCTAGCCAAGCGATTGAAGACCTCTACTAGCAGTTGACATAATTGACTATTATCAATTTGTTAGTTGCTGTCAGGCGATCGCTTATTTTGTGCATTTGTGATGTCTACGACCCGACGCTGTAGGAAATCATTTGTGTGCCCTTATTTTGCACCAGTTATTGTATTTGAAGTAGCCAATCACATGTTAATGTTTTAACCAATTATATTCCTTTAGTTCACTGCATTCATTTACATTATTTTTCTGTAAATACTCGGGCAAATCGCCCAAAGTATCCAGAGCTCTGGAGTAGTCGTGTTAGAGTTGAACTGTGTAATGCGGTGTAACATTGTGTTCCTCGCAATCATTTACTGGAGTTTATTGTAAGTCGTTTGTCTAACATACCAGAATTGTATTAACGCTCTGAAACATCTCTCATCACTATTGTAAGTTTTGTCTCTTCCTCGAGAATATATTTATTATTATCATCAACTGTAACTCTCTCCTTTGCTGTACAACTTGTGAAGCAGTAGTAACTTGTGCTCGCAATATCCTTGATAGTAACTGAATACTTAGATATTGTCCAAGTCTGCTTAACTTGATTGCCCAAGAAGATTAACCTAGATCAGATAATTAATTGCTGAAGTTATACACGCGTTGTGTCAGCCATATTGGTTAGAGAAGGGATCTCATAATATCGTGTAACAGATCCCCGTAACGTTAGTGTAATTATCCTGTATTGTGAGGGATCGACTAATTAATTGTTTAAGCGCCGGTTGCCGGCAGAGTTATACTACGTTTAGTAGACACCGCAACACGGAGTTTGTTAGTGCCTGAGGCTACTGGTACGCTACCATTTACCAAAGCCTGCATTAGATTATTCAGCTTGAGTAGACAGTGGTCCGGTGAAGGTCGTGTGCAAACAAGTGCATGTAAAACTTTTACAGTACTATACCCCGGACATAAGAAGATGATAGCTAGGATATTCCGCTTCTCTGAACAGTTCCGCTTTCCTGCGGTAGCCTAGCGCATTGTGGCTATTTGAATTATTAATCCATGTAGCATCCTGCTTGTTGTGTAACTCTGGGATTAGTCATAGTAGCATGACCCGATGTTTTGTATGCCTAATTATCCTGTAGCTTTTTCAACATAATATTTTCCATAAATAGAGTAATAGTGAGCCCAGTAGGCAGAGTTTGTTGTGCGCTTGACTAAGAAGGTTCTTAGCCAAGTTTCTGTATCTTGCTCTCAATACAGTGATATTTATCCTGCAACCCAGTGTGATTTGTGAGGCTGATTGCCTGTTATCACTAGTTTGTCTACACACAGTAGTATCCGGATCCATCCCACTAAACAGATCATTACCAGAAGAGCCATCTCTACTTTTGCAGTAGCACTCTACACTGAACTTTGTCTGCCCTGCGGGTTTGGTTCATTCTCTAGTAGCTGTCGGTGAAGGCGTTTGATAATATCCTTTACAGTATATTGCCGCTATTGAGGTAAATTGCAAGAGTGCACTGTAATTTATTTACATTGGCAAACATCATTTGGCTTGAAATAAGATGTTTTGGCTCAATCGCGTAGTATCTATGGGCATCATTATTCAATTAATTTTTTTCAAGTGAATAAAGCAAAACATTTCTTGAAAAAATATTTAAAGGTTATTTTGATCGTCAAGCTTCCTCAATCACATCATTTTTGTCATATCAGCTGCTTAAAATGTCTCAAATTAAGATAAAAGTCAAGCAAGTCGTAAATTCTAATGATAAGTTATATTAGCAATCGAACTGCTTCCTGTTGCATCTACAAAGAGAAACTACTAGCCGGGTCCCCATTGAATACTTTTCAACTGCTTGTTAACATATTTTAGCACTTGAGTGTCTATAAATGTAGCTGTTGTTTCCTGTCTAAGGCAGAACTGTTTGTGCGCTTATACTGCGGAAGTGTGTTTGCATATAATGGTAAATTTAGCTCTCTAAGCAAATACAGATACTTCATACTTTTGTAACTAAGCCTACTGACTATATAGTAGAAATTCGACTTGAATTTTGGCTCAGTATTGTCCCGAGTACCCTTGGTTGGCGGCAGGATATACACTGCTTTCAACTATTGATCTCTCTAGTAATGTTTGGTAAAGTTTGTGGGCAAATACTTTGCAAAGTTCCTTTTAGTTAGTAAATAGTTCAATGGCAGGCGATGACAAGCATAATCATCGAGTAATAACAAATTTTATCAGCACAAACCAATGCAATGATTATAATTAAAGTTAGATAACCACCAAAGTGCCTAGTGGTGGCGGTAGATTAAGTATGTACTCAATATGAGGTGGGTGGGCAATAATATTTGGAATATGAAGACTATATATATATACTCATTATTAACTAGAAAGGTGCTTTCCTGTATTTTATTCATTTTGTTTTCAAGTTAAATAGTATCTTGCTTCAAAGTTCATATTTAGCCGCTACACAATATTAGTATTTACTACAACAACAACAATCACCTTCGGACTCGATCTGCAGCTGTTAGACAAGTAAATAAATAATTAAATGTAGTACAAACATCTATCTCGCAAGTGCAATCTTACAAATACTCACAATACCTTCATACATTGTCCCATTGCCGAAAACATTTTTATATGTTGTTATATTATTATCTTCAGAAACAAGATGGCCCCCTGTTTTGCATCGCCATATTTATAACCTCGAATATCACCAATAGCCTCACACATATTGTTACTTTTTTCTGATGGGTCACCCCTTACGACCAATCAGCTGCCTGCCTAACCTATATAAGGCCGTGTGTATACCAAATATAATCAGTTTGGAATTGTACACCAGCTCAAACCTTCTCTCTTATCAGTGTTCTGATAGAAAGAAATACATGATATGCTCTCAGGGTTATTCGGCGTATGTGTTAGACTAAACTTTATAGCCAATCTGGGTTGGACGGTTGTATTGTGCAAAGTTCATTACAAAACCCAAATAGCTTGGTAATATCTCGCGGAAGTTTCTGCAGATATTTAACTAGTAGGCAAAAACTTGCCCTAAGCAAACTGTGGGATAACTTAGGCTGTGCTCAGCCAGGTTCTTATAAATTCTGCACGGTAGCAAAAAGGCTGTGCTCAGCCAACTACTGTATTATAAACGAAGTGTTTTGCTCTCAGATTTAGCTGTGTTCAACTAATCTTCCAGTTGTGTAAATTAGGTAGGGCTTTGCCAGTTACTCTCGGGTTAGACAATTGAGTGATATCTCACAGAAGTTCTTGCAGATATCCAATTACTAGGTAGAAACTTACCTGAAGCAGACCGGGATAACTTAGGCTGTGTTCAGCCAGGTTCTTATAAACTCTACAACATAGCAAAAGGCTGTGTTTAGCCAACTACTACATTATTAGCGAAGTGTTTTGCTCTCAGATTTAGCTATGTTTAGCTAATCTCCCAGTCATGTAAATTAGGCAGTGCTCTGCCAGTTACCCTCAGGCTAGGCTGCGCTCAATCAAACCCCACTTAGTTCTACCGGCAAGTACAGTACAGTACAAATAGTTAACTGAGCTGACTTCAGAGTGTGGCTTGCCAAACACTGATAATCCACAGTCGACTTTAGCCCTTGTATGCACATTTTTATACACCTGTTTGTAGCTACGGTAGATATAGGTGACGTTGAATGCAATTTGTAAACCATCTTGATGCATGCAGGCTTTCGTAGCTTTAAAAATTTTGGTCATATCCTGTGCTGGGGTAGTAATAATCAATTATCATTTGTATTATAAAAAATATACTTGGGAGTTTTATGTTTGCACTTGGGATACTCTATTGATTCACACATTTCCTGCTCGCTGAAATCTATTTATGCTAAGCTCCAGCAAAGATTTCAGTATATTCTAAAAAAAGCAAATTATAATTTATTGTAATGTCGGTGCATGGGTTCTCGACAACACGATTGGTTCGTAAACTTGCAGCAGTTCTTGACTTACATGAAACATTTTTATTAAATATCAAACCAAAATTTCAATCTTGATAAAATATAAAGTGATACTAATGATTTAAAAAGCATTGATATTTCTCTTGATCAGCAGAATTTATAGCAGTTGTATAATATAAGATAGCTGGTAAAAAAATTCAATCGTAATACTACAAGAATAAAACTAATCAAGTACTGCTACTATATCGTAAATGTCAACAAATTGAATTTGAGTTTAACATGTTTAGCTTGTTCAAATAAGGCACTGAAATGACAACATGAAAACGTTAAAAACAAAAATTCAGTATGCGACTCTTGGAAACTTCTAAATAATTGTTTTTTTAACACATTTTACATGTTTTCAAACAGCTGCGATTGACACAGGAGTTTCATGTACACGAATGTTCTTTTCTCAGGCATCTCTCATCTGACCACCTGTTTGCACATAGGCCTTTAGGTTTCCCGCCTGTCTTGCTTGTGGCAGTCACTGAGTTTCTTCTAAAGAATAAGTAAGTTTTGGTTACAACAACTATGAACGTTTCAGGCCAAAGACATCTGTGTTTACACATTGAGTAATGGAGTCTATACCGATGTACATACAAGTTGAACACACTTTTTACAACTGTTCATGCATGTTCTAGCTATGTCAACATGATCACAGACTGCAACCCATTTTGAACAGTCGACATTCCTATGAATGCACTCTGAACCAAACAAAAAGATTGCTTTTTTTGTATATTGTATGAGTTAGGTACCAATTCTAGCTTGGTTCATAGCCCGATTATTTTGCAGATAACATGCTTTAATCATTTCAATAAATAAAAGTTCTATAAAAATTCTTCATCTCAAAACAACTACATTATAAGCGTATTAAACACAGAGGGCATACCTACATTTCTGATTTAGCATCTACATCGATTTACAACAGACAGCAAAGATGGATAGCGCAAGTGTCAATTTTTTATAAACACGTAATGAGGTAAGAAGCAACTTGTGAACAGTATTAATATATTACCTTCACAAGTATCACAACTGTTGGCACAGTTTTCTCTCATAAACCTCTCGTATTGTCCTGTACAATATCCCTCTTGTACTAACTTTGGGCAAAAGCTGCTTTTATCCTTACAGGTACTTGGTGTTGTTGTAGGAAAGGTAGTGATTCCTCCTGCAGTACAAAACATATTCGTTACCATCAAATCAGACTCTATTAGTGCACCTACCAATTTTTTTACATTCGTTGCGGGTTTTTTTTTATACAAAACAATTACATGATACAAAACTCAAATGAATCATTAAAATTCAGTTCAGTGTTAAACTGATTTCAGATCAAGCTTTGTAATTCTGGCTTGTTATTGTTTTATCCTGTCCATTTTGCTTCATTCATCAAACTGATGAATTGGTTTCAGTCAATATTTTTGCCAAACATAAAAATTGTAAAAATATGGTATCTGTTCCGAAGAAAATAAAAGTATAAAAAACTGTATCGCTTTAACACTATAGCACTTAAAAAAACGCTGTCAACTGAAGTAACATTTTGGTAACCTGGACAATGATGTTCACATAATAGCCCTTCATCAAAAATATCCTAACTTCAAAACAAACTTTGTTTAACAGTCAACAAGTCACTCAAATTTAACGTTGTTTGTATTCAAAAATGTCTGTGTACAACTAAAATTTTTTGCAGACCCTCTTGTTATGCCGACTACCACAACTTTTTTTGGAATCAGTTTTTTAGTATTATATGAGTTGTTTCATATTGAAAGATTTGCCTGTAATTTAACACCAATAAAGTATATGAAACCAATGCATCTTGAAAGAGTACAGTTTTCACTAGTTCCTCATTTGAATAGACATTACACAGGGCGTCTTTTTGGTCATGTGGCAAGCCCATAAATGTGATGAGTATTGAATATAAAATATTACCTGAGCACTGTTTAATGGGGTTGAGCGTATTACCGCTGTCACACCAGCATTCACAGTCTGGTCCTTGGAAGCCTTGGACACATTGTTTAGCTAGGCAGCCATTGACTGAAATTATATGAACCTTGTGAACTAGGTTATTTCCATACCTAAAACACTAAGAAAACAACATGTACTTTTTCACAAAAAAAAAACTGTAGTTACGTGTCTCTTAACACTCACCTTTGGAACAATTATACATCGCATTAGCTAACTGGATATCTCTGTAGCTTAAACCATCTCTGTTTCCCATTGCTCTCTGGTAGCGTCTATTTCTCGCTATGATTGTCGGCTGGCCATTTTTTGAAAATGCCTGAGAAGAATATTCACAGATTTTCTGTGTATCAATGCACAAAACAACCAACTAAACCAAACTTTCACTCAAACTAGGAATTTTCTCAATCAAAGAAAAAAACATCTGATTTTTATTACCAAACTCGAAAGATTCACATATACTTACAGTTCCAGAGTAATGCATGACACTGGTATAGTCATAAGGCACTCCGTAATTGTTAACATTGCCTGTCGAATGTTTCATGAAATTTATTTCATTTCCATTCTTTATGTTGGCAGAATTGATCTGGACATAGTTATCTCTGTCTGCACGGGATTGTTCATGATAGAAGCCCACAATGTGCCCCATTTCATGGATTATCACTCCTTTCTAAAGTTGAAAAACCATATATTATTGACATTCGTTGTGCTTCTATGTTACCAAGCTTGTCCTACAAAGGAGTTGTGTCCCCTTCAATACTGTATTTTTGAAGAGGTCCTGTAAGTGAATTTTTACAGTCGCATAGACCCCTAGGTTGCAATGGATACCTCCCCAAAAGGTTAACTTGCAACCTAGTTGTTGTTGATATCTTAATTACCAATTTAATACAACGCAGATTTCAGAAAACAAATTGAATTCTAGCTTGTTCGTTAGTTACCTTATAGCCTTTAATAACTTCTGTTTGTGTCAGTTAACTCTACCAATTGCTTCAATCAAACAATACAAAATTTTATAAATAAGTAATTCTTATTTCAATAGTAATAACAAACCATAACTATCGTTAAAATCATTATGATCATATTAATTAATAATTATAACTACCAAATACTACTGGCATGAAAGAGTTGTGCTTAATTTTAAAGTTGTCTGTTCCTGTCCTTAAAAGGACATGGGTGTTGGCCACACTTCAAATAATAAGTCTTTTGTTTATATTTTTATATGAAAGGCATTGTTTATGCCTTGGCCCACGCTTCAAAGGCTCCTCTGAAGGCTACAAAATTGTAGCATAAAATGCAATGATTGTCTTGATCGTGGATATATTGACTGTTACTCAGGCCTGTGTTATATACAAAACTTACATGTCTACAGCCACGAGCAAGATTGACAGGCTGAGTATTCCCAACCATTCCAACATGCGAAGAACATCCTGCTCCATTTTGAAATCGAATTTTGTTTCTATCATTACCGGTAGCAGGTTCAAACTTCAGACAAGTGTATTTGTGGTAGTCATTGATGGCAGCATTGACGGCTGACGTATCCCTAGACGCTACAGATTAAGGAGATTTTATTCACCAATAATATGGTTACCCTGGCTCTAACAAAACAATTAGGTGTAGCCTTAGCTCCACAAATATGTGCAATCACTTTTTTTAAGAGAGTAACTAGTGAATGCAGCAAACACCATGCAAGCTCATTTACAAAGCAGTTTTACTTTCTGGACTTGTTTGTGATACCACACACTTGACCCATTTTTGATGTATACTTACAGAATTCTCTGGAAATTTCATATGGGATTCTCTGATTGGTCCATCTGCGTTGTTCAGCTCTAATTGCTTTTCTTTTTGTTCTCTTTAAATCGTGCCCATCAATTGGAACCATTGTCTGTTAAAATAATAAAAATTATAATAAAACATTTAATTGTTTTGGACTGCTTGAACCTTTGGATTAACTTTGTCAGATTACTTATGTTCAAAGTCAACCTTCCAAAAACTCTTGTCCACCGAATCTTACATGGCATATCAATGGCATTATTGGTACAAACATAACATTATTGGCATATCATAACATCATTGGCATATCAATGGCATTATTGGTACAAACGTAACGTTATCTAACCTTGACCATTCGATCATAAGTTTCTTTCTTGTACAGAATATCCAGCTCTACCAAAACTGTGTTTTCATCTTGTACATTGACTGAAACAAACACTAAGATGTAACAAACATATTTCTGTCTCTATTGATGGTAAAGTGAATGATTACTATGCCATCGGGTTTACAATAACACACCCCCTGACTTCTTTTTATGGAAATCCAGGATAATTATTATTCATTAAATAAATAACAGTTGTTACTTGTTGATAAGCGATACCAAAAGCTGCCGTAGCAACCTAATATCCACTCATTTTATTGCTGCTTATTGTTGAGGTTAAATATGCTTTCAGTTGCTGGAAGCTTATGTGAGATAAAACTTTTTGTGACTAACTTAAACTAAAAGCAAGTTAAGAAAAGTGAAGTTTTTTCAAATTTTCAAATGCACAAAAGGAGATTAAATAATTTGTTTAGTTTTATATTTTACTTTTGTATTTTTTTTTTATAGCTTTTGGTGTTTGTAGTAAAGTACAGATACTTCTTCCAAGCTCTAACATTATATTTGCTTCCTAGGATTTATTTTGAAATATATTTTTAGAGGGAAAGTCATGGAAGCTAGCTGGCAGTAGAATCAAAATAAAGAGGTTACTTGACTGGCTCGCACATGAGGTCAAAAGTTCGGATTATCAATAGAAAACAGATGATGTTCAAAAACCAGCTAAAAAGCTTCACAACTAATATTATAATTTACATCATCATTAAAGTCCTTATGCCTTTGATGCTGAATGAATTACAAATGTTTTGTAGGTTTAATGCATCACTCACATAGAGAGTAGTTAGAGGTTGCCTTGATGATTGCATCGTCTATACTCATCTCTCTCCCTTCGATCATTACAGCAGATACATAACAGAGAGAGCTCAACTGAAATCAAACAAAGAGCACTTGTTTAGCATGCACTTAAATATTCACATCTAACTATGACTGTGAATTTTACTGGGTGTAATGTGCTACCTGTACAATAATACTTACAAAGACAGTTGCCGCAATAACTGTGTATGCCATAATACTTTTGGCACAAGCGCATAAGTTCAGAACTTCTTAATACAATAAAGAAAGAAATGATGTTACTAGTTTACTCTTTCCGTTGAATTGCTCTCTTGATGAAGATGGTCCTTATATATATAAGCATGGGTGGCTGATTCAATAGATGATTAAATTCTTTAATTACAGACTGCGGTCATCAGGAAATCAAACCAATAAACTAATTAAAGTGTTTACACTGCACTTCGTCACACAGCCTCTATCTCAACTAACTCTCTGATCTTTTTCTTTACAGCTGCACATTTTCTCAACTAAAAGCAAGTCACGCTTTTGAAATTTTTACAGCAGCTATTGTTCGGTCATTTTGTCACCAAATCTTCAAAACAATCAGCTAAATGCATAAATTGTTATCTGATAACAATTTTTATTGATGTTGATCACAAACTCAGTCTAACGATATTTGATAAATGGAAAACTGGAGTAGAAAGCTAAGAGAGAACCTTGTTTTCTTGGTTTTTTGAGGTCTCCCTCTTGCCTAATCGCCATAATTATTCAACTCTACTTTGGCTGTTTCAAAACAATACTTCAGTCTTCTAATGTAGTTTGGTTCACAGTATTGTGGCGGACTTTGGTAGAACTCTATTGCGACTTGTGTTGAAGAGAGGTGCCTCTGATAGCGCTTTGGCATCAGACAGACTTGTGGTAAGCATTGGCACAAGCTGGGTAATGGGCCGGCAGAGTTGCCACCAAGTAAAACATTGATTTACCTATACCGGCAAACTACCGGCAGACTACCAACAAACAAGTGGCAGACTATCGGCACAGTACCGTCCTGGGAAGGTATCCCGGGATTGGCACCAAGATGGCTGCAATAGACAGAAGAGTAAAACATAGCCGAGGGGCCCTGGTGTCACCTATCCACGCCTTAGATGCCTCCAGATGTCAACATACCAAGACCAAAGGCTCGTAAAGGACCAAGAACCTACTTAAGAGATGCACAGACATCTAGTGACTAACTGTATTGGCTATGGGACTATTAACCCCACCCCCTACTCCTTGTCGCCATCTAGGATTAACCATATGCTTGTTATGTGATCGGGCTGTATATATATCTTGTTACACCATTTGCTTACCATATACTGTCATGGATTTGGGTCTGGTTACCACAAAATTCCACTAACCTCGAGTATTCTACATCTCTCCAGAGGGGACACTGTGCAGGTATGACAGTGACAACTATGATAGTCACTGCCGAAGTAGTTGTCAAGCACAGAGCCCACGGCTCAGACAAGCTACACAGAGTGTTGTTTTAATAATGGCTTTATTAATTAGAAACCAAAGTCCTAGTGTGGCTTTCCACTAGGATGATTGGCAAGACACAATAAATAAATACAATGAGTATGAACAGAATCAATCCTCCTTTAGGCAGGCTGACAGAAAACTATTTGCATAATACATATAATATTAAATGCCCGGGAAGTAAATGAACCAATCAGAACAAATATATAAATAGTGAACAAATCATGCAACCAAAAACATTTGAAGGCAAATGGTGCCAAATGGCTAAAGGAGGGAGTCCTGTTTCCATTATCCCATCATAAGCTCTGCAGGGCTCTAAGACTATGTCTAGCTTGTGGTTATCATGTCTGCCATTCCGAGGAAGAGCACTTCCGGTTTCTGTACTAAAGTAAGTTCATAGGTGGTTTTAAGAATCTTCATCTATGGCGGCCATTTTTTATCGGCCCAGTATCACCATACCGGGTCGGTAAGGGGTCAATACGGGCTCTGCAGGAGTCAATACCAGCCCTGCATGCTGTGCCACCGGCCCAGTAAGGCATTTCACCAATAGAGCATCTTTACGATGGCTGTGGGTGGAATACCAGTGCACTGATGTGGATGTTTGAGTAGTGAACAACCAGTTTACCACTAGCATTTAACAAAATCTGCTAAAATATATTGTGTGCTTGATTGGTCTACTCCTAATGCGGGCCAACTGCTTCCTGTGATCTTCCTGTGGCTTGGTCTATCAAAGGCCAAGCCTGACTGTAATTCCTTGCCATTTGCCAAATACCACTTGCTTTGCCACTGGTTGCCACTGCTACCATTGCTTCTATACTGGGTTGTATGAGACAATAAATGTATAGACTTAAAATCACAGAGTTACACGTCTGAGCTGAGAGCTCACCAACAGTGGTGGAGTTGAAATGCTCCTCCATAGCAGTTATTTGTGGACATGTCGGCACAGGGTCCTCTCTGGTGAGAGGAGATAGTAGTTGCCAGGCATATAGAGGCTGACTGAGTTGCTGTGGCGGCAGACAGGGTTTCTGCTCGTATTCAGCTGTTGGAGAACAGTTGGTGGTTTCGCTGTATGGACGGCGGAATCTACCATAATATTTGTTCTATCAAGTGGTGTTCAATTAGAACAGGACTAACCATGTATAACTCTTTTGAGGGATATGATTGGTGTACTGATGTTTGATAAAAAATATCGCAACACTAAGCCAATCAAAAACCATTTGCAGCAGCTATAGGAGCAAACTAATTTGTAAAACTAATTTTAACTATTAGAAAAAAAATCATTCTTGATTTATTGCAGTTCAAAAGCCGGTAATGTCACTGGGAAATCTGTCCAACAGGGGAATATTTATGCTAATTTGTTACTTAACCTCATGCAGAATATCGAAGACCTTGATGTACAAAAAGTATGTTTGAAATATTTTGGATGTTCTTCATAGGTTTTGTTAAACAACTTCACACTAGCCGAGCATCCAGATATTTCACTTCTCATCAGAAAATGACGTAAACCTTACGTTACTAATTTTTAAAGCCATTGACTTGACTCATGCATGAAGACAAAATAATGATTTGCATGTTTCCTGTATAATAACCATTTCCTGGCAGCACTAAAAATGAAACTTGAGAGTTTATTGTTTACATTGAAATAAAATGTTTTGGATTCTCCAGCTCTGATTTGTAATCCAGCAATGATTCAGTGCCAATGCTTGAGATATCGTCCCGTGATTGCAACAACACCGATGTTGTTTGCATCCTGGAGCATTGATTCACCATCTTCTTTATCAATCACGTTTGTAAAAAACAAACGCTCTGTAATTTTGAAGTTTAACATGACATAGTTGAAAAACTTTGCATTCAAGGAATTATGTTTTGCTACTATGCAACACAAAAGCCACAAAAACAAACTGCTGGGCTGAAAGTAGAAACTTTGAAATTGATCAGTGATTGATAGTGTATGTAAATATTTTTATGCAACAGCAATGCCACCTAGAGTTTACATGTCAAGGTTTTATCACAGATAAGTTGTTAAACGTATTAAGCCTAAATAGTTATATTGTGAGGGAAATGCGCCACGACCTCCGAACAGGTCGACCGTGTGTACATGATATGGCTTGCCGAACTATTTTATACTCCTATTCTAACACTTGCCGAACTGTCTATCTACATTTATTTTACTATTTTATACTTGTACTTGTCATTCCCATATATTATATTGCTTGCGTAAAGTTACCATTTTTACACATGTGCTTGTGCAGTCAGCCGTGCTGCTAAGCACCTCCTGTTCTATGCTATTCAAGTTCTATTGGTGCCTTAACAGCCAATCTACTACACAGGCGTGGCCTGCTTTTGTATTCCTTCTGCCAATCATTATTACATAATTTTTTCTGTATAAATATTCTTGTCATGTCCAAAATAAAGCAGAGTTATTGCCTACACTCTCACTTACTTATTGATCTCTCAGCATAAGCGCACTTATGCTAAAAAGCACAGGTAGCTTGATAGAAAGATACAAGTAAGCTCTTGCACTGATTGCGCTGGCAGAGGAACTTGCTAAGTTCAGCACTTGCACAACAACGTGGACAGAGAAATTGCACTGAAACCAGTCGACTAGCAACTAGAATAATAGTCAGTAGAAAGTGGTCAGTCAATTCGACTCACACTGCACTTGACCCACGGGCAAGTGATACTGGAACGATTATTCAAACGGCTAGGTCAACCTGATCACACCTATTCCTCGGGATTAGGTTGTGGGCGAGTTGAAGGGCGTACACTGCACTGTTGTACTTGCTTATTACTGTGGGCCGCTGTACAGGTGATAGCTACCACTCCATCCTAAATTCCTGTACAATATTTTGATGTTTGTTTGTTTTCTTCCAGTTTTATATCAATCTGTACCATTCCGCTGCAAATCCCATACAATTTGACCTGTTAAAAACTCTTTAAGTGATTTTATCAGGTCTGTTAACATAATGTGGCGCCGTAAGAATAATAGATAGTGTAATAATGTACAGGTTTTCTAGGTAGGATGGCAAGTTGCTGGTAGTGCCCACTTTTACCAGACCTCAGACTATTGACTTGTACAACGACTGTTTAAAGCCTTTGTGCATAAATATTGATGAAGTCTTGAATTTGGCTGATTTTCACACCATCGATAGAACTAAGGGCATTGATTGACATGAAAGAATTTGTCTCTGTAAATATAGACATTTTCAAGATACAGCTGTTCAAAGATATGATATTGTGAGAGATTCGTATGATACAGTCAAACCCCCTTTCCCCCCTTCTCCCCACCCCCAGACCCCCCTCCACCCACTGTCCTGTCTACTAACCAGCTGAACATAACCCTCGACCCCTCCCCTTCCGACTCGATGCAAATTCCCCCACGAAAACGGATAATGAGGACCCAGACCCTGTATAGACCCTGTATAGGCCCTATACATCGAACTTACCCCGTGTTAGAACTAAGAACTTACCTCGTGTTACCCCGGGTCAGCTACCCCGGACCTGGGTCAGAAGAAGTTGGAATAGTTAGCCTGGGGCCTATAGGGTTGGATGCCCACCCAAGAAAGTAGCTGAGCAGAGTACGATAGCTTGGAGGACAGACTAAAAGCTGCATGCCCTAATAAGGAGTGGAAAAACACCAAGATGCCCTAATGAGGAGTGAAAGAATGCTAAGCCAGGAAAAAGAGCGGGAAAAGATGCCCAGCACATTTTGACACGTGCTCACTGAAATTATTGGCTGACTTTGTATACCAATTTGTATTGCGTATTTTGATTGATGTATTGTTACTGTTTCATTGTATGACTGGTTCACCCTAATAAGGGGGTGAACTTTCCTCTGTTTCTCCCATAAAATGAGCTTGGTTTGTGTGTTAGAGGCAGAAGTCTTGAGGAGTTTGTTAAATACACTTGTACCTTGCTAAATAAATTATGAAATAAATATTATTGAAGCGAAACTGTCATTTTGAGTCTGGGTCTAGGACCCCGTGAAGGTGATTAAAGTCTATTCGGATTGACTCCAAAGCATATTGAAGAAATTGGTTGGAGTGACCTCATTGTGTCTAAGTAGATAGTGCAAAACTACTACAATACCAATACTTTGTGTTATGTCATAGCTGTGACATCACAAGGGTATCAGATTGCCATTTCTTCATTAGAATTCATTGAAGAGAGCGCAGTAAATAGCTTCTAATTTGCTGGCAAAACTAGTTATCGAGAACTGCCATACATCAATTTGAAGCTCTCAGCTAGCCTTTTCAGTTAAAAGTCAAAAATATTGGTTTTGTTGCAACAACAAAAAGATATAGCTAAGGAACCTTCTTTCAAGTGTTGACTGTGCATATGATTTGGGTATTGACTGTACACTTAGTTAGTCAAATCAATGAAGCGTTTTACTAGTCCAATCAAAATGAATGCTCAGTGCGCACAATGGGCATTTTCAGATCAAGAACGTCTATGCCTTGAAAAAATTGGTACGAGAAAGTGCTTCTGAACGCAATTTTGACGTTCGTTCCTGGCATAATTTCTGTGAGTTGAAAGTTCACAAAAGCAAATTTCTATTTAAGGAGTTGTGTTCTTTTGTTGTCAACTAGTCGCGAAAATCCGGAAACAAATGAAAAGATGGCTGCCCCACGAGGACGCCAAGTTTTAATTATCTAAAAATCATCATCGTTTTCGATCTATTTACTCACTAACAACAGAAGATAACAGTAATAAGTAATTGTTATAGTAATAAGCAATAACAATAATATTCCTTCAATAAATAAAAAGTAATTTTCATTACCATCCATAATGATAAAAATAATAATTATAATTAATATATATATGTTGCATCTAAGCGAAAATGGTAGCGGCCGTAAAAGGACTCGTATTATGCAAAAATATTTATTATAGCAGAACTGTACGCATTCGGAGCAAGAACGTCGTACAGTGAACAACCCCCTAAACGGTAAAACCACCGTTCAGCATAGAGTTCCAAATATCAGGTTTTGTACTCGCCAAAAAACAAAAAATTTGCCCGTTTTGGCATGAACGTTTTCGATCCGAAAATGCCTAATACCTAAATTGGGTCCATATAGTAGGAGGTAACTTCACACATCATGCCAATCACTAATAGCAAGTTTTGAGCTGATGGAGTACATAGAAATACTATTCTGATTGAGATGAAAGTTTGAGGATATATTCTGACAACATGCTTCTCCCATCCTGCAAAAACTCATTGAAATTTGCTTGAATCAAATTATTCATTCACAAAGGCTTTAACCAATTCTAGCAATGCCTGCCCAGCATAGTCAGACAGTTTGTGGCTGTCGTCAGACTAGCTGGGTAGTAGACTCTCTAGAGCCTTTACAGACCGGCACTCCTTAGGGCATACTAGGAATTGCAGAGCAGGTATCATCCAAAGCTTGTAATCAAGGAGTGAGGTAGAATTACATAGCCTTTATTAGTCTTCTCCTACTGCGTTTAACCGGAAGCTTCAGCCAGTTTATATACAAAGTGTGTTATGTAATAGTTCTTTGTGACATAACTTGTCAGCCTTAGGGGCTAACACAGAAGGAGCAGTTTGATTACACATAGTATAAGAAAGCATAGATATAAACAAAATACCATCTAGATTGTGGCTACATCACATGAGCTGCATTTAAGGTAAATATAAATGCATATAGTTGATAGACATAGACATAGATGGTCATCTTCCTTTGTTTGTCTGAACATTTTAGATGCTGGAGAAGGTACAAGTCATTTATACTACCCACTCCGCCTCATTGGTCAGACTGGGAGACCAAGAAAAAAGAAAAGATGACTTGACACAAAGTTAAAAGTGGACAACTCCAAAAATGTCAGTGTTCTATAATAAATTTTATTCCTACCATGATAATATTATATTTCTATACAGATAATAAAATATTCTGCTCTGCTAAGTTATATATGCATAGAACAGTCTAAATGGTGTATAAGCTTTTGATTGTCTGTTTATCTTCTTTTTCTGTGACTTTGATCTCTGTTTTCTCTATTCTCTCTGTCTAGTATCTGCTCACCCGTTTCTATCATGGCTTTCAGCTCATCAACTCGCTTCAGTGGATGGTAGGCCTCTGCTGTTAAGCGATCCACACTCTCCGACCTCTCACTACCCTGCGCCTCACTTAGTCCTACATCTGTCTTTCACCTCTCTCTTCTAGTGGGAGCTGTTCTCTTTCTGTGGGGACTTCAGCATTGCAAAATGTAGTAGACAACCACTAACCTTGGAACTGCATGTGCCTCTATTTTTCTTTTTTTTTTTCTATCTTTAATAATCTTACTTTTTATTTTTAGTGTTCATAATTTCATTCTCTCTCTCTGTGCAGGTGCTGCCACTCGTGATGTCTTGGCTTAGCTGGGTGGTGATGTGGCACAAAGGGAGTTATGCTCACTTACTTCTCCCAGGCGGGCTCAAATAACAACCGCTTTATTACTTTGCGGCACAATTTGTTTCTTCAGCTGCCAGGGAGACTGGGCTTTCCACAGCTGCCAGGGAGACTGGGCTTTTCACAGCTGCGAGGGAGACTGGGCTTTCCACAGCTGCCAGGGAGACTGGGCTTTCCACAAGGAGGGGCGTTAGTCCACATCATGAAAGCAGCAAAGGCATAGTTAGTGTCTGGATCAACCCTAAACAACGAAGTAAGTTGCCTTCCGGTCGCTTGGTTTTTGTTTTGGCGCGTGATATGACATCTGGTGGTGTCCAGTAACCTACCACATTTGCGGTGGCAAAACAAATAATGCTTATGCATTTGGTAGGTAACAGGGCATTTTTTGTCAGTGCAGCTGCAATGTTTACACTTGTATTAGTCCTCTTCGATACAGGACACAACCTGCTCGAAAGGTAGTGGGTAGTTTGGAATTACCTTTCCAGCCTTTAATAGTTATAGCCTTAGTTCCTTCATTGGAGAGATATTCTCATTCTCTGCAGCATAAGCACGGTTTATGGCAGTCGGTTTTTATGACCGAGCTTGCTGCATTTTGAACATTTCTTCTTTAGTGAGCACTTTATTTTTACAAACCCCTTGCCTTTACTCAAGCTCAATTGTAATTTGCATTAGATAGTCAGATTGCCCACCAAAAATTTTTGCAGCCTCCTCCAATGATATGTCAATCATATCACTAGTTTGCTGTGTTTGTATGAGTAGTGTTTTAGCCAATAGTAGCAAGTCTTTTGTGGAGAAAGCAGTCAGCACATATTGATTGTAAAAATCACGACAACAACTGGGCCTGTTTTCTTTGGGTGTCTTGTTCTAGGTTCCACTCTCATCATTGGGTAGAAAGCTGCCGTGCTGCATGAGGTCAATAGACTGTTTCTGCAGCCTTGCTTTTGCAATTTTGGATGGTCCCTCATGACGCTTGGAGGCGTTTCACTGGTACTTCCACCATGGTCAAGTGTTTCTTTCTTGCTTTCACTTTGCCTTTGCGATCGATTATAATAGTGATATTACTGTCATTTCCCAACATTAAATCTTGCTTCTTGTCATCGACTGTTGTCTCCTCTGTATTTTTGTGCTGTTGTCCTTCATCTGGGCTGATCTTAGGGTAAACTGGGTAGGTCACTTCTTGATGTATTTTATTATTTATTAATAATGTGGCTTGCTTCGTCGGTATTCCTTTTTCAGTCAGACGATAATAGTGGTAGTCAGCCCGTCTTGATGCTGGCTTAGCGTTTCTTTCTAGGCCTACTCATCGTTACTGGCTCCTCACTGCTAGTTAAATTGCTGCCTCTTGTGACTTCTGGATCAAATGCTGGTGTGTCTGTGGGTGTAGGGGAATGGTTTTTGCTTGGTGTGTTGGTTAACGCTGGCCATTCCTCATCAAACTCCCACTGCTCACGACGACTTAACTACAGTACTAGGTCTTTATCCCTACTAATAGGAGTTTGGCTGACCGGGGTTAGGGATGGCTGTGTTGCCTTCTTTGATTTGGGGGAAGGGCTAACCCGTTGTTCCATCAGGCCTTCTAGGTCTATTGAGTCAGATGAAGTTTGTCTTGGCTGCTCTGTTCTCTGTTTTGTAGGTTCAGGAGCTTGTTAAGGGGTTCCGCAAAAGCGGGTGGTGCTGTCTGTTGTCGGGGTGACCTCCTTTACACTGCACCTCCCATGTTAGGCCGTAAGGCCTGCTCTCTGCTGGTTGGTGTCCTTTCTGTTAGCCCTTGGCAGGAGCAGGACTCTTTCAACCTTCTTTAATTTTTCTTCGAGCTCAGGCAGCTCTTCTCAATCTTATAAGTGCGATTTTTGTACGATTCTACAACCTTGTAGGGTCTTGCATAGCTGGATTGTAATTTGGGAGTGCTTCCCTTTGTCTGTCATTTAGTTTTTGCCACCGCAAGGTCACCTGAGGCAAGCCACAGGGGCTTCTCAGTGTCTTCTTGTTGCACTGCGTGCTGTTCTTCTCTAAACAACTCATGAACAGTCTGAAGTCTCTCCTCCATATCTAGATCATAGTGCATCGCACTCTGTTGTTCCACCATAGATGGTTGTCATTGAGTTGGTCTGGTAATCGAACCTCCCATTCCATCATAAGAAAGGTTGGTGTCTTTCCTGTCGCAGAGTATTTTCTGGAGCCCAGGTCAATCAGTGCAGCTCTATCTATTTAAGAGCTCCAGTTTTTACACAGAAAACATCCATTCCAACAATACTATATGAGCCAACAGCATCCACTACAACTACTAGGAAAACACTGTGCAAAAATATGAGTAAAAATATATAATTATTTAATACTAGTTGAAGTACTCAACTAGTAGTGCTGAAAAAAACATTACTTTAGACCTAGTGGTTCGCTCTCAGTACTATGTGATTTAAACACGGATATGTATGACTACTTATAAAACCAAAAAATAAACAGATGTTTTTTAGCTAATAACAAAATAGAGTTTAAAATAAATGAGCCCTTATCAATTATTATTAGTCCGTAATATATAATTTTTGCCAATTTTAAAAGTTTAATGTTTTTTTTTACTTTTAGCAGGGAGAATAAAGATTGAGGAGGACAGTGATGTAAAAATACAGGACAATTGGGATTGGCTCATAAAAAATCATAACATTATCGGACTTCCGGATGATTAATACATAGATGATGAATACATAAATGATAAATGCATAGATGAAAATTCTTGTCAAGAAAAAACGGCTATTTCTCAAGTTTCACCATCTACTGAAAAGACTGAGACTCATAGTAATCAGTGAGTTTATAAATGATGAACAATAGTACTGGAGTAATTTCTTTGTTTTACTTTGTACAGAGTGTGTGATTCGGAGCAGAATTAATATACATTATCTCTTTTGTAGACAAGAAACAGTATCAGGAGATAAATGTAAAAGAGAGAGATGGAACACTATTTAATTGGGACTGATTCGAAGAAAATTTTATCTGTTTTCAAATGGTAGATGAAACAGTTTACCAGATAGGATTAAGTATTGAAGGTTCAGAACCAGGCGCTAGTAGAATAGTCAAAGATATGGAACCGAATGTGGAAGCTCCAGTTAAAGAAAATGAGAATGCTCCAATTATACAAAATGAAGATGATACGCTGCTGAGGATTGAATAAGATAATGATGATGTCGAGGAAGAAGAAAAAATGGAAAGAACAAGAAGAGGAACAAGAAATAAATGATTCAACTTTTGAAATACCTAGTCGAACATCAACTCTAGGTATCATTGATGATAGCACACCTCCAACTTTCCATGACAAACATTGGGATGATCTGATAGCCAGATATTGGGGTGCTATGAAAGTCAAACACAGATTGGGTAGATTTCAAATGTAAAACTTTGGGATGGAATTCCGAGAGATTAAGCTGATGTCTACCAAAATGACTATCATGGATCAGGATCATAGATCAAGTTTGGAGACAATTGAGTTCGAGAGCAAAAGTCAACTGTAGCATAGGGTGTGTACTGGAAAATTAAAATGATGGTGGACTCCAATACTTTCAATCATCATCCGACAATGCTACTGTATATCTGAGAGCTCGATTGATTGAAAGTGAAGGACAGCTTGATGAATTCTTTATCGACGTTGCTGAGACTGATCACCGTACTAATAACTTGAGACAAAGACCAAATACGGCTCGGAGACTGACTTACTGACTTACGAATGGATGAAAGACTTGAGTCAACTGGAACAAAAACATCTACCTCCGAGACAAGCTTTGTACAGTACATTAAAAAAAAAGCATCAACGAAGAAGAGTACATGATTTGTCAAAAAGTATGGAAAGATGAAAACATAGCACGATGAGAGAGTTTTTAAAGTGGTACAACAACTTGGATGTAAAACCATTCATCAAGATTTGGAAAGACATAGAGCAATCTACAGAGAACACAGGATCAACATGCTGAAAGGTAGTATATATCTTTACCAGGTTTGGTAATTCGATGGATGTTCAACAATACTCCCCAACCAGCTCCACCACAGCTTTCTTCATATTTGGATTTGGATGACCTTGCTAAATTCTTTCGACAGACTCTACCAATTGGTCTGATTGACAAATGCAATGCGGATCTTTATTACTTGATAAAGAAAAAAATTGTTGGTGGACCCAGTCTGGTGATGCACAGATATCACGAAAAGGGTATAACTAAAATTAGAGAATATTGCCTCAGTAAAAAGCAAAATTTTGAGACAGAATCTATGGGGTAATGCAAATACTCTCTATCTATGGTGTATGATGCAGTCGATGCCTACTGGATATCCTTGAGGAAAAAAATGGAAAATTCCTTCGTTGCCAATCCAGTAAACTTTAGCCAGTCAGAACATAGTTGGCTACAGTATCAAATGTTTGCAAAAAAAATGAACATCAGACAGCTCAAGGGAGGAGAAGTCTCTCTGGGGCAACGACGACTACCAAGTGATGGATTTTGTGTTGAAAACTGACTCGTCTTTCAGTTTTATAGATGTTTTTGGCATGGACACAGCTGCTCTTTTAATAACGCTAGACGTCAAGAATTTCAACCTGCTGGTAAAAAATCAATGGCGGAACTGTATCGGGTTACGTTGAAAAATGAAGAGTATCTCCGAAATCTAGGTTACACTGTCATCTCGATTTGGGAGTGTGAGTGGTTGAATCGTGTAAAAACTCATACAAATCTATAATAATTTATCAACACATTTAACGAAGCTTTGTATCCCAAAGTACTTGAAAAAAACTAAATCTAAATGAAGTGCTGGAGAGCGTTCAATCAGAAGATTTATTTGGATTTGTCGAATGTGGCATTGAAGTTACTGAGAAAATAAAAAAGAAACTTTCCGAAATGCCTTCAATTTTTAAAAACACAGTGTTGAACAGAAAGCTGAAACCGAAGGGCTACTAAAAACCCCTCAAAATTCACTAGCTGGAAGTATGTTTGGAAAAAAGATATTGCTAATGAGCCCGTTGTTGAAGTGGTACTTGAAACAGGGATTAAAAATCACCAAAATCTATCAACTGATACAATATATACCTGGAAAGGCTTATGAAGCTTTTGGAACATCGGTTTCAGATGCTAGGAAAATGGGAGATATGGATCCTAGTCCAGAATTACTTACCACTACCAGCAAGTTGGTAAGAAATGCAGCCTATGAAGAAGCAATTACCGACAAAGAAAATCATACAAATGTCAAGTACGTCGATGGTTCCAGAAAATCTTCATTTTGTATCAGAGGGAACTAATTCATTTCTATGGAGGAGATATTGTTGAGGATTTCTACGAAATCATAAGCGCTGAACAAATTGTACTTTCTAAAACTAATTAAAGTCGATACAAAAACTATTAAATTTTTAAAGATTTCCTTGTTAATCACTATGTTAATCCCTTCAGCTGACTAGGAATGTTCTAGTGCACTTGGGTTTCTTCTTACTACAGTATGCCAAGCTGAGAATGTTGGAATTTTACTACGACTTTATGGACAAGTAAGCAGCACTTAATTTTCTGCTAATAACCTAATAGTTAACTTCAACAGTAGACATAGCTGTAAGTAATACAATCATTATTTTTATTTGTAGATATACCAAAGGAAGTGACTCTCAGTACGTTGAAATGGATACAAATAGCGCATTAGAAATGTTGGTAAAAGCGGATATGAAAAGAGAGTTTTAAAATAATTACGGCAATTGGCTCCCACAACCATCCTGTGACAAACATAAGGGATGAAGTTTTAAGAATTAAAATAATGGAATCAGAATGGAACATGCGTGATTGCTGTGAGAAAGTACTGAAACATGGAAAAAGAACATCTGGATTGTTTAAAGAGGAGTTTACTGGAGATGGAATTGTTGCGCTCAACTCTCAATCCTACTACTGTTGGAGAGAAAAAGGAAACAAGTTTAGTTCCAAAGGTTTAAACAAGCGAAGTAATGACTTAAATACAGCTATCTGAATGTATTGAGTACAAAAAAGTTGTTTACAAGCAAAAAATCGTGGTTTCATAGTAAAAGATGGAAAAATAAAACGAGGGCTGACATATTTCTATCCTAAAAGAGGAGTGTGTTCCGATGGGGTATCAACCGAACCTACCAGCGCTTAGTAAAAAGAACCCTTAATTATAAACTTCAACTTTTTTACAATAGCTACTGTAAACATATTTTTAACAGGATAATCATTAGTCAATTTCATATTTGGATATAGTCATAAATGGGCATGGACATGTGCATAGCCATACAATGTTAATATGGACATGAATATGGATATAGTCATAAGTGGATATGGACTTGTACATAGCTATGCAATATTAATACAGTTATGAATATGGACATGGACATGAATATGTACATGGATATGTACATGGATATGTACATGATTATATATGGAAACAAAAAGCTTAACTTTTATTACTTGTCAGAAAACTATACCAATAACTATACAATGTTAACCCAACAATCAAACTCACAATACAAATCTCAGTATAAAGCTACATACCATGCTTATAAACTAGTCAAACGCATGATCTAAATCACCATACAAAACCGAATATAAAGCCTCTGCACAATAAATACTTAATTCAAGCAATTACACAAAAAATAAAAACACTGATAACACCTGTTGCAACAAAAAGGCCCCTTTCAGGCTCTCATGGTGCCTGGTGCCAACAAGAAAATGGCACAACGCTTCATTTTCATACAATACTCAATCACTCAATCTAAATCATTATACAAACCATAATAAATATTTAGTTAATCATACAATTACAAACTAAATCTTGAAACAATCAAAACTGCTACGTAAAAGCTTCATTTTTATACAATACTCAAACCCACAATCTAAATCATCATACAATAAATAAGAAACAATCCCTGCACAACAAACAATAAAAACCGCTGCACAAAAACAGTACCCATGAAAATAATCAAGCCCATGTATCTAAATCGACATACAAATCACAATATAAACAAACCCTACCCAATAAACACTTAGCAAACATCCAAAAATATAACACCTGGTGCACACAAAAAGGTACCTCACAGGTTCTCATGGTAACTGGGGCCAACTAAAAGTACACCTGGAGCCAGGAGAATATTAGGTTTAGACTCCTTGACAGAGATCTGCCCTATGTTACTACTACCGTCATCTTCAGATGGCTGCGGTAGTGTCACCGGCTCCAAGAGAACCGATTCATTAGTATCCAGTAGTTGGTAAGTACCTCTCCATGAGCTGCTCCCCTCATGCTCCACAACCACAGAGTGTAGCAAAAGATGCCGTGGCTCGGTTGCTTCAGACAATACAGAATCTGGCTGTAGAGATGCAGCAGATGAAACAGTGGCAACAAGTAGTACACTCACCCCCTGCTATGTTACCAGCCACTTATCCGGCAAGGCAGACGCTGCATCCTGATCTGTATGCCCCCCCTTCTAGCGTGTACACACCCCTTGGTGATATACACCCTGTTCCTCCTGCGGTACAACCCCCGACCCAGCTGTCATTGAAAATAACTCCTGCACTTTGGTACCACCCCCTTCCAGGACACCATTGGTGCCACCTCAGTGCAAGAGTTGTGGACAGTTGGGACACTACAGTAGAGGTTGTCCGTTTAAACCTAGAGCTACACCCATGTCCGGAAACCTCCAGCAATTGAAGTAGTCACACCTCAGACTAGCTGCAGCAAGGCGCAGAGATTGAAAAAAGAACTGACACGGCTAAAGAGTTATAACCCTGTGCCTCCCGCCCCTTCAACCGGGTCTCCAGGACCCCATCTTTGGGAGAAGGCATCGCCTTCCCCACCTAAATCGCAGTTCCCTACTTCTAACTGCTATGCGTTGATACCCGATGAGTCAGACGATCTGGAGCCCTATAAAACCTCTGCCGCCATACACTCCTTAGTTGACTCACAACCTGTAAACCCCCTGAAGCACCAGCCTGCCCAGGCTCAGAACCACCAGATTACAGTTGAATAAGTCAGCCCATCAGCCCATCAGTGGAGCACCCTTCATGCCCTAGAATAGAGCGTCACCTCCTCGAGCTATAAAGATCTAACCCACCTGTCTGTCCAACACAGAGATGGAACAGCTGTACAGTGCAAGTTACTTTCTGCCAGGGAAGGTAGCAAGCAAGCCAGTCACCCTCCTCATTGACACCGGCTGTACAACAAACCTCCTGGCTCAGCATGTCTTCAACCAGTTACCCGACTTAGGGAGACAATCAGTGCAAGAGAGTGAGTCACATGGTATAATGACAGACCGCACCCGGAATACTTTCTATGGCACCATAAAAGGTACCCTTAGTCTCCGTGATGAGAAGAATACACCCACATTTGTTCTCAGTCACATAAGCGAAGTCGCCATATTGGGAATGTCCTTCCTCAACAAGATGCTTATCCTCTTTCCCGCATCGATTAGAGCTTGGACGCCTTGTTAGAAAGCAGACTCTTGAGCACCCTGGACTTGGTCAGTGGGCACTGGCGGGTCCCCTGGATGATGTAGCCAATGAATGCTTTGCGTTCGCCACCCATACCGGACTGTGAAAGTGGAAGTCTTCCTCTTTGGCCTCACCTCAGCCCTGGCCACCTTCTAACGGTCGATGAAAAAGGTACTACAAGGGCTCCATCAGAAAACCCTCCTGCTCTACCTCGACAACATTACTTTTATCAGTCCTGATTTCCCCCCTAACATCCAGCACCTAACTGAAGTCTTCCAGCAGTTGCAACAGGCCGGTTTGAAGTTCAAACCCAACGAATGTGAGTTGTTGGAGCTAGAGGTCCAGTATTTAGGACACGTGATGAGCAGTGCAGGAGAGGCCACAGGCCCGGAGAAGGTTGCTGCCATAGCACGCTGGCCAACTCCCACAGGGTTGGAGGGATTGCACACCTTCCTAGGGACTGTAGGGTACAACAGGCAGTGCATTCCTGACTTCTCCACAGTGGCACGGCCCCTTACCCAGCTCACCAGTAAGCATGGCGCTTGGCAGTGGTCTTCAGCCCTGGAGACTGCATTCCAGCAGCTAAAAGTAGCGATGACCCGTGCCCCTGTTCTTGGCTACCCTGACCCAAAGCTACAGTACACCTTGGACGCTGATGCTAGCAGTACAGCTGTACGTGCTGTGCTGTCTCAGATACGTGAAGGTGGCGAGCGAGTTATTGCTTATTACAGCAAGGCGCTCAGTCTCCAGGAGCACAAATACTATGTGACACAAAGAGAGCTGTTGGCAATGGTAAAGGCTGTCAAGCACTTCCGTCCATACCTTAATGGCCAGCACTTCTGTCTTCGGACAAACCATGCCTCCCTGTTGTGGCTGTGTTGCCGCCAAGAACCAACCAGCCAGGTAGCCAAGTGGCTTGAGTTCCTCTCTGAGTTCAAGTACACCATTGAACACAGGAGCGGCCTCCGACACGAAAACGCAGATGGTTCCAGTCGCAAGTGGCTCCAAGAGTGCAGACAGTGTGGCCACATCCAAGATAGGGATGGCAGACTTTCCAACGCCAAAGTTCAGTGGGAACTAGCCCCCCCTAACCCAACTACCCTCTCTGCCCGCAGGTACCCCTCGTGCCATTCAGCCTGTCCAACCAGATGTCTACATTGCCCAGGCTCAGAGAGAAGGTAACAACGCTGTGGCTGTTATCTATCAGGCAGTGTCTACACAGCGCTCTCTCACTAAAGAGTAGTTGGAGCTTAGCAGCCAAAAGTTGAGATGGTTAAACAGCTGAGACTACAGGCTGATGGTGTGTTAGAGATGCAGGTCTCTCCTAACCTCCGCTCTCTCTTGTGTGCAGTCTGTCCGGCAGGATTACGTGACACCATGACTTGGCAAACCCATTCCCTTGCACACCAGGGAGCACACAAGGCCCTGAAGAGCGTTCAGCTCACATGGTACTGGCAAGGTATGATGGCAGGTGCGCGTCGTACGGTCAGGAGCTTTGAAGTTTGCCAGAGAGCCAAGAGCTGTGGCACTAAAACCAATCCCAGCCATCAGCGCATGAACGCTGGCCGCCCTTGACAGAAATGGGCCGTCGATCTGGCGGGTCGTTTCCCTGAAACCAAGCGTGGAAATGCCTGGATCCTGGTGTTGACTGACCACTTTACCAGGTGGCAAGATGCTTTCGCCCTCCCAAATCCTACAGCCCCAGTGGTAGCAAGTGCTCTGGATGAGCGAGTCTTTAGCTATATTGGCATCCCTGAGCAGATGCACACAGACCAGGTAGCTCAGTTTGAGTCCCACTCAATGCAGGAGTTGTGTGCTCTGCCTCTACCACTCGCAGGCCAACGGAGTAGTTAAAAGAAACAACAGAGTGTTAGGCAACTCCCTGCGGTCCTTACTCTTGAAGCGCAGTCCAGGTGGGCGGGACTTGCTACTCCCTCAACTGATGAGAGTCTTCAGAGCTACCCCTCACCCCATTATGGGTGAAACTGCCAATTACATGATGCTGGCCAGGGAGCTGTGACTGCCAGATCAGATATCTTCCCACCCCCTCTGACCAATTGCATGCCAGTGCATGAGCATGCCCATAACCTCAAGCTGAGACTGGTAGAAGTGCATGAGAAGTTGAGAGAGCAGCAGATGGAAGTCAGAGTAGAAGAAGAAGAGCCCGGTTTACACACGGTTGAAGACCAGGTGTGATTAGAGAACCGCCGTAGACGCCGTGGAGAGAACCCCACTCTACGGGCCAAATTTATTGGTCCCTATGAGATTGAGGAAGCATATAGTAAACATACCTACCTCATAAGTAGATATGGCCAGAGCTCAGTGCAAAATGAGTGCCGCCTCAAGCGCTACTATTGAAGTGTTGACCCCAGAAAACAAGTGACAGCAGCTGTTGAGCCTACACGGTGCCTTAACATGAGTGGAGCACGCAAACTAGTGGTACCACCCCCCTGTTCCCCTTACCAGCACCCCTCTGCTTGAGTCACCCCCAATTGAGACAGAGCAACACCCCTTTCTTATTCAGCGTGAACAAATTTTGTAGCGGCCAAAGGCAGAGAGACCTACCACTCCACTGATCCTGTCCAGCGAGTTTGGTGTAAATCAATCAAGCGGTTTGACCAAAAACGACCGGCGAAGACAGGAGTTACATCCCCTGGTGGCTGAGTGACCCCCTATGCACAGACTGAGAACCATTCACCCCCTGTGACATCTCAAAGACCAGGGAAAAACGTCGGTCCCCATACGCTATGGTCAGCCACTGTGCCATTCAGTTGAAACCACAGAAGGAGTGGATAGAGTAACTGAAAAAGGATAATTTACACAAGTTTTTTGCATCCAAACGGGGAAGAAGAATAATTCCTCACAGAACGCAGCCATTCCTCCCTTCTGGGTGTCAGAGGAGTGAGTTTTTTCCGTCAAAACCCATTGCAAGACATCTAGTAACAGTCTTCATTGTACCAAAAGATACAGCTCACCAAAAAATGAATCTAGCCTCCCGCCTAATATTCCTCATCCACCCCTGGAGCTAGTTGCCACGCTTCCAAACTGGATCAAACCAGTCAGTTGCATGCGGGAAACAGCATATCTACAAAAGTACACAAGGTGACAGGGCGTGTTATGGCTGCCGCTCACAGCATGGATTGTTCAGACGACATTGCACTCGAACCAGAGAGTGGGTGCCTTCTGCTGCAAAAAGAAGAATTCTTGATGGAGATTGACTCTGCTGCAGCACAGCTGCTCTCCCCCTATCTACACGGCGTCCTCCTTGATGCGCTCCTCCAAGAGAAGCAGCTACCCCTGCACCAGCATAACCCAGTTTAGTCGAAGATAAGAAAGATGATCTATTATTAGGGATTGATGAACAAGCCGAGCTGATGGATGTTTGGGTGCACCGTAACAGTATGGTGTTTCTCCACTCCTCAATGTGTTTACCTTGTTGGGTAGAAGCACTACACACAATCAGAGTGATACTCAGTCTACAACGGTTACCCCTACCAGTGCCACTCCCCTCTACAAATGCTGTGTGCCCCTGCATCAACACGGGATTCTACGGACTTGAGCTCCAGCACCATAACAGCCACTGCAAAGCCATCTACGAGTACCAGACTATCCAGTATGGTTACCCATGAGTGGGTGCAATTGATGGGCAAGATAGTGCCTGGTAAAGGCAGAGGAGCCAAGCTTTTGGCTGAGTTCGTTAAACCAGTCAACCCCCCCCCTTTTCAGTCACTCCTTCCCCCCACTCACTAGACCACCCTTGATAGTGAGAGCTGCGTCTACCCTCCCTGGACTCACAGTACACGGCTGGCAAAAATCTGTGACTGCTCTGGTGCCCACACGGATGCCTGCACCCCTTTCCTGTTGTCACTCCTGTCAACACCCCTGTGTCCACCCCTCCTTCCACACACCCTGCCTGTGAATGAGTAACCCCGTTGACTTATTTATTCCCGCAAAAAGCATTGGTTTGTATTCGCGTGAAAATAAAATTTTTATTCCCGCGAAAGCAACGGTTTCCATTCGTGTGAAAATAAATTATTTATTCCCGCAAAAACATTGGTTTGTATTTGCGAGAAAATAAAATGTTTATTCCCGCGAAAGCAACGGTTTCCATTCGCGTGAAAATAAAATTTTTATTTCCGCGAAAGCAACGGTTTCTATTCGTGTGAAAATAAATTATTTATTCCCGCGAAAGCATTGGTTTGTATTCGCGTGAAAATAAAATGTTTATTCCCGCGAAAGCAACGGTTTCCATCCGCGTGAAAATAAATTATTTATTCCCGCAAAAGCATTGGCTTGTATTCGCGTGAAAATAAAATTGTTATTCCCGTAAAAGCAACGGTTCTCATTCGCGTGAAAATAAATTATTTATTCCCGCGAAAGCATTGGTTTGTATTCACGTGAAAATAAAATGTTTATTCCCGCGAAAGCAACGGTTTCCATTCGCGTGAAAATAAATTATTCATTCCAGCGAAAGCACTGGGTTGTATTCGCGTGAAAAAATGCTGATTCATAAGATTTAATCAGTGCAACTTTACCTATTTAAGAGCCACTGTTTTCACACAGAAAGCATCCAGTTCTACAACGGCTAGCGGAGAAGCAACGTCTACTAAATCTTCTATTACAACTACTAGGAGCTCACATTCTTTATAAAGGTAAGAGTAAAAATAATTATTTTTTGTTAGCTAACACAACTAGCTGAAGGCTTATGATCTTTATGATCTTTTAAAATTAATTATAAAAAATTAAACAAAGTGTTTTGTTTTTTTTTCAGAATGAATACTCAAGACGAAGGAAGTCAACCGATGAATGAAAAAGCAGGATCCCGGCGAACCCTTTCCCCATCACCTTCTCCTATCTTTGATATGCCAGAAAATCAATTGGTGGTTGATGAACCAGAATCCCAACAAGATTTTACTTCATTCACATCTCCTACTAACAAGCTGTCTTCAAAAAGAACATCGATGAGGAAACGATCTTTCATTGATTTGACAAAAGATGATATTGAAACTGGCTCGAAGTGCAAAAAACTAGCTTTGACGGATGTTGGAGACGAAACGCTTTTTCGTCATGACAGAATACCCTTTCAAGATGCTGGAAGTAATGAACTAACCACTCTCACCTACAAGAGCGCCGGGTTAATAAACTCTCTCTCTCCAGATAGTCTAGAAAAACTTGAAGAGTCCATGGAAATCTGCGAACTACCAGTACCAACAGTTATGGAGGTGTTGTCTGTTGAATTTCGTGATGAATCAAAGTGCGCCATCATTTACAACTACGGAAAGGATAAAAAGAGAACTCGGTTGAAGAGTGATGTTCAACCGAAATAGGACTGCTTGTTAATAAAGCTAAGCAAACACGTTCAATTGTTTTAATTTATATGGGAGAAGGAAAGACAGGAGATGTGATTTTTCGTACCGCTGATTCTCAAGGATGTAATTGAAAGATCAAGGATCCATTTAACTCATTGTACGGCAAGAGTATGAGACAAATACAGGCTTATTTCAGTGTTGCTCACCTACACGATTTTCCGGCAGGAAGTGTTATAGCTTATGAGAATCCTGGAATGCTAAGAAAATGTGATACTCGTTGGAACAAGACTGCCGATACTCTAGTGGCTAATTACAGATGTATGGTGAATGGAGAGCTATTGATTGGAGATATTTCCATTCCTCCTCAAATAGCTTCATCTGTGGTGTCGGAAAAAAGCGGTGTAATCGTATTCAAAGGACTAAGACAAAATGCGAACAACATGATTTCCTACGATATCATTCTACTCTCGGATCTCCAAGCTTTCATTCCAGCCTCAGAACTGTTTGATACTTTCCCGCAACACACTTTTCTCTCCTACTTTGATGAAAATGAAAAAGGGAATTGTCCAGAACAGCACATCGAGGTCTTAATCGATAACACAAAGGACATGTCTCGTTTTCTATGATGGTAAGTTTCATATCTATTTAAAGTAGGTTCCGAAGTATTTTTGTAAAAATTAATTCATATAACTATGTATGATAGAGTCATTAGTTACTATGTCTTTTAGATATAACTAAAGAGCGCTCCTGAGGAAGAAAATGAGAAGAACTTATTTACTTCTTGCTTGGAACATTACAAAATAATAGTTTTTATAGGTTCTGTAGTGTTTAGCACAAATAATGAGATAAGTTGTATTTTATTCATTTTATTTGTTATAACAAATAAAAAATCAATTATAATAATTTATTTTAACAATTTACTTAGTAAATTAGTTCCTTGTATATGCACTCCATCTATTCCTTCTACTGCATTATCTTGTATGAACTTGAAGTTGGGATAAGTCTGTATGATAAATCTTCGTATTGAGTGATCTCTCATCTCACTATCTCCTATATCTCGTAAACTTCTAACAATTTCATCCATACTCCACCCTCTACTTCTCAGTAAACAAAAGTATACACAATAATCACCACATACAGTTGACAAAAAATTTTGTAGTTGTGTTTCATTACTTTTGTATTGTTTCATATCCTCCATGAATACTTAGTATTTCATTGATATCTGGATAAAAGGAAACAGAACGTCCAAATGAGTAAAAAAAATCCACCTCTGAATCATTAGCGTACACAGCCAACCAATGCTCTCCAGGTTGGTGAGAATAATGGGTGTTGAATACGAAACATCCTGTTGGAAAATTGCAAATTTGCTTCCAAAACTGTTCTCTAGCTCCAACGTGAATCCCTACGCTTTGACATAAAACGTCTGAAGATAAGATCGAACGAATTTGCGTGGTATTCATCTCTAACTTTCTGTTTAAAGCACTGCGTCTCCCGCGATAGTTAATTGAAGAATGCTGTCCATCTCCAACACACCGTCTTTTACAAAGTATGCTACCAGGGATACTCCATCAGTCGTGTTAGTGCTAAAACGAATTTCCACCTTTGTTGTGACATTTTTCAGGGAGTGAACTCCTTCTTTAAGAAAATAGCCAGTCAAATCAAATCCATAAAGTGTAGTACCATCAAGGTATTGTTCTTTCGTAATACCAAGACTATCACCTTCAAGCAAAGTTCCGGTAGCGTGTAGAAACTGATGATATTCTGTTCCAAAAATCCCTCTAGCATAATTTGGCTCAAATCTCCTTCCAATTGGACAATCACCAACTCTCAATACAATACTATCAACATTAGCGTGTTTCATTCTATATGGATTCAAGGCGAAACGACCGTTCATTGCATTGCGATCAATTAAACCTAAATAGATTTGCTTAGGTTTTTGTTTGTTTTCTTCCAAAGTGACGTCAACCTGCGCAACACCAGCACGAATTCCATAAAGTTTTATCCGTTTTTGATCAACTGGATAAATGTAGTTGTGACCTTCCAACGCCAAACTGAGTTGGGAGTTTTGTATTGTAGGATTCACCTCCACTTTATAAAGATGAAGTTCAAATTTATCAATTCTAATTTTCGCTCCTCCATTAGGCGCCTCATCTGCAGCAAACAAAGCTAGTTTGCTGGAGGCTCGCTCAAACTCCAGCTGCATAGTAGGGCCTGGAATTATTAGTTTCTTTTGCTGAAATAATGCGAGATGAGACTTTCCAGTTAATTCTATTGCCTTTCCACCTATGATTAGAGCTCTCCTCTTTTTCTTATCTGCAGTTTTGTGTTCAGCAGCGTCTTTGCTAGTTGAATCATCATACACCCATCCCTCCATCTTACCTTGATATTTCTTTCTGTCTGCACTGGTTTCGAGTAGTTGTGAAAAGTAGGAGCGTAAACCGTAGTTGTTAGCGTATTCAACAGTGGTTCCTTCTATCGACATTTTCAACTCGCTGAATAATGTATGCATTGAATCCCCCATCCACACAACTGCATCATCATCATTACCTACAATATCGGTTCCATCATCTTGAACAACCGTGGCTTCAACTTGCAGAAACGAGTTGTAGAGATCTGTGTAATGTTCAGTGCTCCCTGACAAGGTTAACTCAATACTACCATAAGGATCTAACCTATCAGGCCTGATGACAACGTATTCCAATCTCTCTACCGATATGTTTGTTGGTTCCGTAGCAAATACATCCAATGATGGATTTATGTTGTAGGAAGAACCTTCCAACTTATTACCTGTTGTCCCATTTAAGCTTGCCATCTTTTGCGAGTGATGATTGCTTGAAGCGTTATCGCTTAATGAATACAGATATCAAGCTCTGCTGTCTTTATATCGGATTCTGCTGCTATTAAAATATGCCACGTTTACCAACACCTCTCCTTTTCTTTCCACCTCTTGTTTTTCTCCTTTTCACACTATCTAGACCCCAGATCATTCAACCCTGCCAACCCCCTCTTCTTTGCCGCTGCTGCAAAGCTTTGTCCATCGATGACATCACGCGCCACATTTTCACCTACAGACAGTGCTCTTTTCCCCAAACTAATCGCGTTCCTCTTTTCAGCATTGGTGCTGCGGATTTAAGTATACTTGAAAAAAGACTACCAAGACCATTTCCTCTCATATTAGGCATCACCCCCGCCGTCCACTATACACTCCAATTCCATTTCCAGCTTGCATCTTGTAGTACTCATCAAAAAAATCTTTCGGAGTCTTCAGGGGTATATCGTACCAAACTCATTATAATTTGTTTCTCTCTAAAGTGAACCGTCAACACAACCTTTCCACCATCAAATGGTATTCGTTGGCCGTCGTCACTCGTTATAAGTACTTGAATCAGATCACTATTTAGTGATTGAAGCGTCGACATAGTGAGGATTTTTAAATTCTTGATACACAACACTATTCTTCTTTCCTTGGACCGCAACTACTCTCAGTAAAGGTACATTCGTATCTCCTACCATTCTATTATCAACAATGTTGGAATAAACATACAGAGATGTTAAACCGGAATTTATATCAGGGGGTGAGATATTATTGTATCTACCATGACGATACATAGTTTTTGGTCCAAATCCAAAAATATATGCTATATCTTTGGAAAAGCTTATGGTAGTATCACGATCACTGTTAGTTAGTAAAGTGGTGTTGGTGATCTTGTTGTAGGAGATGGTGAACTTTTTGTCTAAATCCATTTCATTCATTCTCTTGTTATAATCTCCTCCAAATCCTCCATGCTATCATATCTTCCATTACCGATTAAGATGAAGGACTTTTCGCTTTTACCAGAGACATTAGTCTTTTCTAGATACATTTCCCTTCGGTAACATTCTTCCAATTATTAGAATAAGACAATCTAGCAGACCTACCTCCCATTTACCACCATTGATAACCAAATATTTATACAGTCTCACTGTAAATTCGGAATTGCTATTATCAGGAAACTCTTCACCGCTAGAGTTTGAGGGTAAAGTTATCAGCATCGACATTTTCCCAACGTATGATGATTATATCGAGCGTTCTTTCCTTATAAACTATTCATCTACCCACTCGTTGAACTTTTCTCTGTAACCTAACCACTTGACCAGAATCTGGTCTTTTACCTCTTCTCGTTCTCTTTCCAATTTCTTTTCAATTCTGAAAATCGCGGTTTTTTTTACTTTTTGAAACTCTTTTTCGTAAAAGGTGCCATCAATCATCTCCTCAGCCAAATCTTTCACCCTATATACAACAGGTTTTTCATCAATAAGTACATCAGTGATTATAAAATTCTCAATCGTCCAATTCGGGGTGTATCCTCTTTCAAACGCTCCTGTTGCCTTACTTATTCTCACATAGTCCCCAATCTTTAGATTTGCTTCTTGAGTTAAAACTATGTTCACCACTTTCATACACAGGATTCCATACAAGTTCCTGATTTTGAAAATTCACATCATTTGGTCTCATACCTATTGCACCATGAATTGTGTTGTTGTATGCATTAACCATTTCTGGTAAAACATCAATGTATCTGTCATCATCTTTATATGTCAAATATCTATATATCTTCTCTTTTAAAGTTCTGTTAAAACGCTCCACCATTGATGCCTTTATCGTTTAATTTTCGGTTGCAAAGCGCTTGATTTTTTTCTCCGCCAGCAGAGTCCTTGACATTGACGTTGTCAAACTCTTTACCTTTATCGGATTGTAAAGCTTTATAGTTTTCCCCTTCTAGTATTCTTCTCAATCCTCTTGCTACTACTGCCCTGATTTGTTGATGAGCGGCACAGCACAGCCCAACCTTTTCTAGATAGAGAATCAACAGCAGTCAGTAAAAAATGCTGTATTATTATTTTCGCCTTTTCGAGATCGACATCCATCAACTCTACCTGTAACTGTTCCCCAATTCCAGCTACAATTGTAGGACGACGCTAAACTTAGTTACAACTCTTTTATGTAATGTGTAGGCATCCTCACCACTCAACCATTCACGGATTCTTTTTTCTCCCTCTCTCGTTTTCTACGAGCTTTCAGTAAAGCTCTAGCTCCTCGTAGAGATGTATGTAATGCAGGGTTGTAATACAACTCTTTTAGCGTGTCGATGTCCATGAATTAGTACCGGGAATGACCAACTTTTTCTTCCGACTCCCACGTGTTTGACGTGGGGATTTCCTGACAGGTTGTGATTCCTCAGCAAGCTTTTAAATCTACTGTAATTGGTATTTCCCGATTGTATTTTTATCTCCTTCGGATAGAACATCTCGTAGTAAAGTTTTGGAAGTTGTAGGGTTCAACCAACGTTCTCCAATTTTCAGTATGTTGTTCTCGGAGTCGAATCTTACCAATTTTACTCAGATTATTCAACATTCTGGCAGCAATCGTTTGATCACTTCCCTTTTTGTTGTTAAATCAGTTGCTTTTTTTCAAACTCTTTAAACCTTCGCTTTCACTATCATGGCTCATCTTCTCCATCAGTAACAAATGTATTTCCAAGTAGGGTTGAGTCTTCAGTATCAAACAACCTCCCTTTTATTGATTCTATCCCAATGTCATCATCATCATTTGTTTTTACTGATTCTAACTCACTGACTTCATTGAAATTTGGTGAATAGACACTACTAGGTTTATCATCAATAAACTGTGCTATTGGCCAAAGGAGAAGTAGACTCTATCTTTTTTTTTCTTAATGGAACTCCAACTATCCTTTTGTGGCTGATTTTGATTATTTTTAATCTTTTTGACATCAGACAAATACCTACGTAGCTTTTCAACATTTTCATCTAACTTTTCGTGTGAGGATAAATCAGAATCATAAGCCGTTTCCAGTAGATCATTTCGCTTTCTCTTCATATTTCTCACTGTTATAGCTTCCATAGGATTATAATACAATGGAGGTCTGGTCTTCTCTTCCTTTACCACTGTTTTATTCTCCTTTTTTTCCATTAATCTATAGGTATTCATCTTCAGTGAGTATAAAATTACGTCTGGAAAATGTTAAAGGCTGACGATTCATCTTTTTATTGATGACAAAACAGATACAATAGGTTTATAATAGCATCCAAAAGATTCCCTCTACCAGTCTGAATCAAAATTTTACGCTTATCATCAACTGTCCCTCTACCACTAAGTTTATGTAGTTCCTTCTTGTAACGCTGCAACTCAATAAACTGCTCAGAATCAAGAGGAACATTAACATTACCTAATATAATATTTTTAACACTTTCTGTCAATGATTGAAACAAATCTGAGTTAGCCTTTTCGACTATAGCGATTTTTCCTTTCTTACTCAGTTCATCCAGAGCTAAAATCGCCATTCTATTTCGCATCATTCGTGTTGAGACTTTCATCTTTATCTTCTTTCTTCCTAGCACACTTTTAAATAACCCAGGAACTATATTGCTGATGATAGGTCCTAGTAGAGCGCCTAAAAATCCTCCTTTTTGCACTACAGCTTTCTTATCATCTAACGTTGATCTTCTTACTAAAGCGCTAATATCCTTCGCGTTCCGCTGCAACTGATTATACTGAGATGTTGTCAATGGTATCGTTCCATTTATAATAGCTTTAGCACATTCCATTAGAGTCATAATAAACTCCTTTTTGGCTTTGGCTATAACAGACTTTTGAATAGCAAAGGTTGCATTGTTGAGTGATAACAACACAGCGGCATTTCTTGTTAATTTTTTCTCCAAAGCTTTAGTCATTATAATGCTTTCGTGTTGCGTTGTTGAATAACAAAATATGATTGATTTGAAACGAATAGTAATTGTATTTATATCCTTTTACTTGGGTACATATAAGATCATAGGGAGATCTGATGTAAAATTTCCCAATAGTCTATGTTGATCATTCGTTTGTTGAGTCGTATCTATTCGTAAATAAGAGTATGGTTTTTTTGTTGCATCTTCAAAAGCTTCTTGTACATATTTTACTTTTGATGGAAAACATTGTCGAGCCAAATAGGAAATAGAAGAAGCATCTCTAGGGTTTTTAAAAAGTAAAAAATAATGACTATTCAAGGAAGTTGTACGATTTCCTTTTAAAAACAGATTCTGAACAATAAAAAACACACTTATGTTCAAATGGTGACTATGTTTTGTGTACAACGCATTGCCATCGGCTTTACCAGAAACTTCATCCATGAGATCATCAATTATCAGCCATCGATTTCGACCATCTCTGGGAAAACTCACGGTTATATCTATCATGCCTTCATGAAAAATCACTCCTGCTACATCATCAAAGGCTTTTTGGTAGGCTCCATAACAGTAGTGAATTTCTGTTGGTGGGGGGTGCACTATAGTCTGACTAGCTTCAATCATTCGAAAAATTGCTTGTGTCTTTCCCGATCCAGTTGGTCCTGCAATCATTGCTGTAAAAGGAGATCGCATCCTTGCGTCATAATCTTCAGGTTTCCCATTCATCATAAAAAGATGTTCATCAACCAACAGTAGTTTCATTTATGATTCCAACAGGAGAGTTTCTTGCTTTTTGTATTTTTTCCATAGCTTCTTCATACATACTAAACTCAGTAACACCTCCAAAAGTGGGAAATCCTACAACAAATACCACAATCATCATAATTATCAACGCTTTACGCTTCATACTCGGTAAAACATCTATCATATCACGTGTAGTACCATCAACAGTATCAACTTCATTCATTGGTCTCATCTCAACATCATCCTCTGTCGACATCTTAACTTCCAATAACAATACAATCGTATCACGTTCCATTTTTATACAATGTAAAAAATATCAAAAAAATCAAATGCCATACATTCAAAATCTATACGCCATATAAGTTCAAATTAAGTAAAAAAAATAATCAAAAACTCAAATACCACTTAAGTGCCACTCAAATGCCACTCAAATGCCTCTCAAATAAAATTCAATATAAACTCGGCGAATTCATTCAACGCCGTAACCCATTGCATAAACCCGAAGTGTAATCCACAAAAAAACACTTGGTAGGGAGATCTGCTCATATATTACTACTAATATGCAAGCAGTAGTTGGGACAACATATATTGTCACCAGGAGAAGCATGAAAGAACTGAGGATCCAGATCACTACCAGCACCTGGGTTATGTCTACACAGTTGACGAAGAGAGTGACCCCGCCTTCTTCCGGTATCAACAATGGGCAGATCTGAGAGCCTTCGGCACCTGTATATCCGCTCAAACAGGTAAACACCCAACCAAAGGAGCTCCGTCCTTCCTGCCGGACGCATGGCTGTGCCATCGCCTCCTTCTTCAAATCCCTCTCCCTCCCAATCCAAAATTGTACCTTTCATGGCTCTACCTCTCCCCGGGTATAAGATACCAAAGAAATCCAGTATAGAAACGACAACCACCCCTGAGATTGTGGTTGTCTCTAGAGTTCGCATGTCCTCCCCACCCCATGTATCCCCTACAGTACACACGGAACCGGCACCTGATGCCCTCCCAGTGTCTCCTATTGCCAGATCCCTACAGAGCATGGCAGACCTCCCAGAGCAGTTCCTGCAGAACCGTTCACGTGGGCAGCTGCCATAGAAAAAAAGTGCCCACGAATGGGAAGCCCGTTTGCAAAACTTGATGCCAAACTTACTGAGGCTCGAGAACAGGCTGAACTGGTTCAGAAAGAAATCATCAAACTCGGAGATGTTGCAAGGCTAGGGCGAGGACAGCTTTTCTAGAGCCAATACCCCTTTTTCCCGTTAATCACACTAGTTGTGTGCACTTCTCAGCATTATTAGAGTATCATACTAGTTGTAGGCCCCTTTCCACTCTTCCACTCATTCTGTCGCTTTCAAACGGGCGCCACCTTCTTCCTATGACTCGGGATGTGTTGTCTTAAAATCGAACTGGTGGTTTGGACGATCCTTTATAGACTACTCAACTCACCTGTAGTCAGGTGTCTCCTGATGAGACTTTTCGTCCATATTATCTTGTCCAGATTCACGTCCACCCTACCTGGTGAACTATCGATACATATGAGTAGTAATATATGAGCAGATCTCCCTACCAAGTGTTTTTTTTTGTGGTTCTGGCCTTGGGGTTGAGGCAATGGGTTATGACGTTGGATGAATTCGCCGAGTTTATATTGTATTTCATTTGAGGGGTACTTGAGTGGCATTTGAGTGGCATTTAAGTGGCATTTGAGTTTTTGATTATTTTTTTACTTATTTTGAACTTATATGGCATATAGATTTTGAATGTATGACATTTAAGTTTTGATAATTCTACAGATACATCTACACTGAATAAATTCAATGATTAAAAATGAAACAATATGTGAATATATACATTTATTGTATAATAAGTAGGGATACATAAAGAGAACATGTTAAATATTGTGAGCTTGAAATAGTTCCAATATCATTTCAAATGAAAAAGTGGATGATGAGAGATTTTCATCCGTTTGTATGTATCTACATATATCTGATTGAAAATGATATAATAATTCAGTAGTCCATTGTATTGAAATCAATTTTTGAGTGAGCTCTTTATTCTACACTTTTCTTTGACAAAAAAAAGGTATTTGGTGAAATATTTTTTCATTTCATTCAATTTTCATAAATTTTTTGCAAAAAGAAATCATTCTCTAAATGGTTAAATTTCATCTAATTGTACAAATTTACAAAAAAAGGAGAATGTGATAAAATAGATATCATAATAGAGTGTAATAAGTTGAATATTATAGAGTTAAAGTCTATAAAAACTTTTTAATTTGTAAAGTATTTGATGACTTTACAAGAAATATCATCACATTCAGGTTCAATGATGATGAGAAGATTTTCTTCAAGCTTAAGTTTACTATTTTCCGATATAGACAGAGAAAGTTTTGAAAAACCCTCCAAATCATTATAAATAAAAACTCTATAAATCGACGGTGTTGAATTTGTAATTGATACTGAATTGTTTTCGCATATGATGTATCTATCACACACACAATCAGTAGTAGTTTCGATTTCTTCAGAATTGTATATAGTAGAGTTTGTAGGGCTTGGTTGTTCCAAAATTAAATCGACTAAACCCAGAGCTTGTGGAAGAGATGGAATTGATGGTGATAAAGCTGGAACTACTGGTTTGTTTGTAGTGGTTGTCGTCGGGGTTGTTGTCGTCGTTGTCTGTGGAGTTGTGGTGATTGTTGTCGTTGTATGTGGAGTTGCAGTGGTTGTTGTTGGAGTTGTTATTCGAGTCGTAGTTAGTAATCCTTCATCGTATAAACGAATGTAATTTAAAGCTTCATCGGTTTTGCAAACAAAGTAGTGTTGAGGCCACATATCATAAGTGTCACAGCTTCTACGTAGGTGAGCAGGTTCCATGAAACATGTGAGTCTAAGCATACGATATTTTAAGTTTTTTCTTAAAATACGAGTTACTGATTCAACCGCTTCCATATTAAGAATTCCCCGAAAACATCCAGACGCTCTATGAGATAAAGTGAATGGTTTAATCTCTGTTACAAGACAATAACCGCTTAGGATTGGGAATAATAGGAGATAGATGTAATATCTCATTTTTTTATTCAGAGAGAGAGACTTTTAACCTAGTTTATGCTTTCATCATCTAGAGTTAACTGTCTTGCATTTCGGTGGTCTTTGGTTAATATGCTTCAACTAAAGCTCTATATTTATAACCTTGGGATTGCATTTGTCTTTGGTATCTCCTTGACATGTGATACTGATGATAATCTTGTTTTGAACAGACTTCAAACTTTCAAAACTCGAAAATGACAAATTTACACCTTCAATACCATTGATGTTAGTGATGATAGTAGCTATTTTTGGCTCCTCGTTGGTCAAACGATTGCATTCCACACATGCAAAGTTGGTTGTCTCAAACTCTTCTGTTGGTGGACAAATCAAACGTGAGGTGTTGTATTCAAATACACATAATTCATCATTCCAAAATAGTTTTGTATTTTGAGTAAGACCTTCCGTATTATTTTTAACCCCTATTGCGCATTCCTCCTGATTCAGAGTGTATTTTGTTGGTGTATCACAAGACACAGAATCTGTAGAAGTTGTGTCCTTGCAGATCCAAGAAGCGCTTCGAGGGATGAAAAAACCACAATATAATAAGTCGGGAGGGTAGAGTCGCACACAGTTTTTTCCATTTTCATCTTTATATCGTATAGTCCTTTCGAAAGGTGAAAAAACCAAGACATCATTTTTATCCATAGCTCCGGCTATACATTCATCAATTTCGTTGGTATAGAATACTCCACTAACATTGGGAAATGTTAGTGCCAGTAGCAAGATAAATACGCGGCTCATTTTTTAAAATGTTTTCGCTTTCAGTGTTGAAAGTTGAATACTTTCTTTCTTGATGTTTTTTCTATTTATACGTAAGTGGCTAGTGGCTTGTTCAGCTCTCTCAACCGATTTTGAAGATGTGAAACAATCTCATCAAAGTGGTTACCAAAATGTAAGTATGGTTCCAATCGAGATTGAGACAAAAGAACATGTGTTTCTGTCCAGCGAAATGAAGTCAAACCTCTTAAAATCGAAATATCTATCAAATCACCCAGTTCAGCATCTTTCAAACATTGCTTTATATCAATCAGTTCGATCGCTCTTTTGAGATCTTCAAAATCTATCAACTTGGCTTGCGGACAGCATACTTTTGGATCAAAGCTCCTAGAACAGTTTAAGCATTCGAGAGGATTTGCTCTTGAAATACAATTACAGCTCAAAAGCATGCTTTGTATTGATTTACGGACTAGATTGAATCCTAACACAAAATAAAATACTTCTTCGGTGATGAGTTGAACAAAAAGAGGATTCGAACGCTCTAAAGGAATGTGTTCAAAATGAGTCCTTATGAACTTAGGAACAAAATCAGCCAATGTACCAATTGACTTGAATCCTTGAGTTTTTCCACTCATGTTTCTGCTGTAGTTCAGAGATAAATGAAGCAACTTTTTTTGTAGCAGTTCTTTTATGAGTCTTCAGATATATTTGTCGAATCAATAGTTATTATCGGGTTGACTGAGTCTTCTTTTTCATCAAGAGTGTAAGCGTATGGATATCCTTCTGCTATCGCAAGTAATTTATCCTTTAGTCGTTGATAAGCCAGTTTGCTCTGACTAGTAGGTAATAGGTAGGGATTTAATCGTGCTCTCAAATTTGTTAACAAAAAGGGAGACTTCAAATCATCAGTGGAAAGATCCAAAAAAGCATTAATCCATTCATCATGCACCAAAAAACCCATTTTAGCATTTTTCAAAACTTGTCTTCTATCAATCCAGTCGATAGCATCACCCAATTCTTTTTTGGTAGGTGTAGCACCTTCAACCATTTCAGCATATCTTTTACAAGTGATACATTTGTCATCAACGTGTGAACAGTAACAGTTTAGTAGCGATAGATTGGTTGCTTGCTTGTAAAAACTTCCTCCTAGTACACAGTATACACATTCCTCCGTAAAATAAATCCTCAACATTTCATCAGAAACCTCAGCCAAAAAAGTCTTAGGTCCTATAGCATCGGAAGCTTCTTGGTGAGCAAAGTCTTCAACACGTAACATATTTGTTGTTATTCCGTTAAATTACAAAACGCGAATGATACGTTTTCAAATTGAAACACCTATTTAATCATTCATTACTTTTTCTTTTTTTTGAGGTTAATTGTTATGCTAGCTCATGTAGATCTTCATAAATGCTTTAATTTCAACCTGACAACCATCGATTGGGCAAGGTTTTACTTCTGATGAGCATTCAGTAAGCGTTTTTTCCTTACACTCACTACAGTAAATGAGATGACCACATGGAAGAGAGATATGATTTGCAATTACTTTTTTTCATGCGTCTCAGACACACATTGAGCGAGTTTGCTTTGCTTAGTCTGATCTTTATCTTTTTTTAACGAATCAATTGATTTAGCATCATTTTTTAACAGTGTTGACGAATTCTCAACAGTTGTAAAATCATTTTCAAAAATATGTAAGGCTTCAATCATAAAACCTATTCGCTCAAAAGGTTTTCCATTTAACACTAAAACTTGTTCGATATCGTTTTGACTGTATCCTAGTTTTTTGCAAATAAGTTTCATTTCTTCGGTGTCATTGTTGTGCGTTATTTGTTTTACTTTTTCTCGATATTTTTCAACCCGTCGCTTACATCTTTTGCCTTTTTCCGTTCGCATGTAAACATCCTCAACATACTCTTCACCTTTACTCCCGAGTAAAAAATAACAGTCTGGGAACCATCGACAGTGTTCCTCCCACGGTAGATCACTCTCTTCCCATTCTTTAAGTTCACCTGAGCAAAAGAAGCATTTTACACTATCTCCGAACTTAGCATAGTAGAAACCTGCATTGGAAAGGAGTTTCATGGAGACTTTACCCTTCCATTGTTTGAAACTGTCTTCTCTAGATGTTTCAGTAGCAAAACGTGGTGTATCAGCACGATCAATTGATATACCTAGAGGTAATACTTCTGCAGTTAAATCTCCTCTTCTGGTCTTTTGTTCTTCCATCGTATAACTTTTGACAATTGAGATGTTTTTCATTTCATCTGCAAGTAGTTTCCTAGGTCTATACAGACGATTGTGAGTGTTAAATCCTCTAACAAATCGACAAAACGGAAAACTTTTAGCGTGTTCTTTCGTCGGATGTTCATCTTCATCCTTCCAGTTTAGTAATACCCCTTGGCAAAAAACACATCGAACAGCGTTGTCTTTTTCAAGGTTATAGAAACCAGCTGCAGCCATGTTTTCACCACAATGTTTACCTACTCGTCTCCAATTTGTAAGAAATGATTTTCTTCGATAACTTTCATCAAGCATTAAAGCCTCTCTTTCATAAAAAGAGAGTTCATTGTAAATGAACTTGAAAAAGTCCGCTGGGGAAAGTTGCGCAATAGTTTTTTGTAATTTTAATGACAAAAGACTACAGTGATTATCCGGATAAGTTGCGACGACATAAGTGATTGCAGTGGTATCAGGAAAATTTCGTTGTAAAAACAACGACGAAGTAACGAGTAAACTATCGTCTATCCATTCAGTGCAGTCTTTAGTATTTTCGAAGCAATTCCGAGTTTTTCGCATTTCTTTTTTTTCATTATAAATAGTGTTTGCTACATATCTGTTGTTTGTTACTCGACACATTATTTATATATAATACAAGTAGTAGCTTCAGTTATTACTCAAGTTGAAGTTTTGTTGGAAAGTTCTTTCCTTTTGATCTAGTTCGTTGTTATTCTAAAAAAAATGATAATGCTTTATAGCAAAAAAATAAAAAAAGACTAAGGTTTCAATTTTTTTTCAATATACTTGAATTGATTACTATTATAATAGAACGTAAATACTTACATCAGAAATGAAGACTTGTCTTTCTTTTGAATTAAAATGAATGATATTCCTAGTAGTTTGAACTTGAGAGCTGCTTTCTATAAAATTCGGATGAAGAAGGAGTACATTTTTCATTTTGAAGTCCTGAAATAATAAGAATAAACATAATTAAAACTTACATACAGCATTTTTTTGATATCTTAAATAGTGAATAATCTTGTTTTTTGTTCAGAAAATGTCTTCACGCTTAAATCGATTACAATTAAAACAAAATATAAATACTTACATCACAAATGAAGACTTGTTTTTCTTTAAATTAGATGAATTATATACAAAGTTGTTTGAACTTCAGCTGTTTCCTATGTAACTCAAATGATGAAGAAGGAGGGTTGTAGTAGATGATGATGTAGTAGATCTTCTTCCTTCAGTTAGTTTGAACTTGAGAGCTGCTTTCTATAAAATTCGGATGAAGAAGGAGTACTTTTTTCATTTTGAAGCCCTGAAATAATAAGAATAAACATAATTAAAACTTACATACAGCATTTTTTTGATATCTTAAATAGTGAATAATCTTGTTTTTTGTTCAGAAAATGTCTTCACGCTTAAATCGATTACAATTAAAACAAAATATAAATACTTACATCACAAATGAAGACTTGTTTTTCTTTAAATTAGATGAATTATATACATAGTTGTTTGAACTTCAGCTGTTTCCTATGTAACTCAAATGATGAAGAAGGAGGGTTGTAGTAGATGATGATGTAGTAGATCTTCTTCCTTCAGTTAGTTTGAACTTGAGAGCTGCTTTCTATAAAATTCGGATGAAGAAGGAGTACTTTTTTCATTTTGAACCCCTGAAATAATAAGAATAAACATAATTAAAACTTACATACAGCATTTTTTTGATATCTTAAATAGTGAATAATCTTGTTTTTTGTTCAGAAAATGTCTTCACGCTTAAATTGATTACAATTAAAACGAAATATAAATACTTACATCACAAATGAAGACTTGTTTTTCTTTAAATTAGATGAATTATATACATAGTTGTTTGAACTTCAGCTGTTTCCTATGTAACTCAAATGATGAAGAAGGAGGGTTGTAGTAGATGATGATGTAGTAGATCTTCTTCCTTCAGTTAGTTTGAACTTGAGAGCTGCTTTCTATAAAATTCGAATGAAGAAGGAGTACTTTTTTCATTTTGAAACCCTGAAATAATAAGAATAAACATAATTAAAACTTACATACAGCATTTTTTGATATCTTAAATAGTGAATAATCTTGTTTTTTGTTCAGAAAATGTCTTCACGCTTAAATTGATTACAATTAAAACGAAATATAAATACTTACATCACAAATGAAGACTTGTTTTTTCTTTGAATTAGATGAATTATATACATAGTTGTTTGAACTTCAGCTGTTTCCTATGTAACTCAAATGATGAAGAAGGAGGGCTGTAGTAGATGATGATGTAGTAGATCTTCTTCCTTCAGTTACTAACGATGAAGTGAATGCTTTCTGTATGAAAACAGTGCTTCTTATATAGCTTAAGTTGCACTGCTATGAATCAGCATTATTTTCACATGAATGGAAACCGTTGCTTTCGCGGGAATAACAAAATTATTTTCACGCGAATACAAACCAATGCTTTCGCGGGAATAAATAATTTATTTTCACGCGAATGGAAACCGTTGCTTTCGCGGGAATAAAAAAGTTATTTTCACGCGAATACAAACCAATGCTTTCGCGGGAATCAATATTTTATTTTCACGCGAATGGAAATCGTTGCTTTCGCGGGAATAAATATTTTATTTTCACGCGAATACAAACCAATGTTTTCGCGGGAATAGATAATTTATTTTCACGCGAATGGAAAGCGTTGCTTTCGCGGGAATAAAAATTTTATTTTCACGCGAATACAAAGCAATGCTTTCGCGGGAATCAATATTTTATTTTCACACGAATGGAAACCGTTGCTTTCGCGGGAATAAATATTTTATTTTCACGCGAATACAAACCAATGTTTTCGCGGGAATAAATAATTTATTTTCACACGGATGGAAACCCTTGCTTTCGCGGGAATAGAAATTTTATTTTCCCGCGAATACAAACCAAAGCTTTCGCGGGAATCAATACTTCATTTTCACGCGAATGGAAACCGTTGCTTTCGCGGGAATAAATATTTTATTTTCATGCGAATACAAACCAATGTTTTCGCGGGAATAAATAATTTATTTTCACACGGATGGAAACCGTTGCTTTCGCGGGAATAGAAATTATATTTTCCCGCGAATACAAACCAAAGCTTTCGCGGGAATCAATACTTCATTTTCACGCGAATGGAAACCGTTGCTTTCGCGGGAATAAATATTTTATTTGCACGCGAATACAAACCAATGTTTTCGCGGGAATAAATAGTTTATTTTCACGCGAATAGAAACCATTGCTTTCGCGGGAGTAAAAAAATTAATTTTCACGCGAATAAAAACCAAAGCTTTCGCGGGAATATCGCGTGAAAAAACTGCTGAGTCATAGATATATTATAAAGGTTTCATAGGGTTAATTAGTACAGCTTTAGCTATTTAAGAACCAGTGTTTTCACACAGAAAGCATCCAGTTCTACAATAGCTAGCAAGGAAGCAACATCTACACACCAACTACTACATTTACTTGAAACTATAGAAAGACTTTCAGTCAATAAGGTGAGAATCACTAAATAATTCTTTAACATATACTGATAAAAAACTTCAACTAGATTTGCTATAATACTTCAGAAAGTTAATTTTATGTTTTAATATTTTGTTCTTATTAATAAAAGATCAAATAGTTTCACCATACCACATCAGAAAAATTATTATGGTTTTGATTATGTGTTTATTTTATAAATATCTAGTTAGTTTATTCTTTTCAAAATATTTTTCAAATTCCACCCATTTGTTACATATTTTTTACTCTCTTTTCAGTTCCAACTTCCGACTGAACGCTCTGAATATGAATGAAGACCGTAATACCTCATTTCTCTCAACATTCGAACCATACTCTGATGATAAAGAAAATATCCCTCCTGATTCACATATAATAAGAAGGAAACTGAACACAATTCGACCAAAGCCATGGGATTCGGATAGAAATAAAACGATTGACTATACTTGGACTTTGAAAGCACCATCTCCTTCTCATCTTTCCTGCTTGTCAAAAAATGCTGCTAGTTTGCTCAATTCTTGCGATACCAATGACAGAGTAATGATTGGAAGGTTTCAACCACTTCACTTAAATCAAACGCCATCACTTCTCGAGATAGTCTCCATCGAACGACCAACTGAGGATGTGTATAAAAACTTATGCATTATCCGCTACAATATCGAAACATTTGGCAACAGACGACAAGTGAGGTCTATGGTGAGAAATGAGGATTACAACAAATTAGCTCCAACACAACCAGATGTTCCAAAACTGGTGGTTTTTATGGGATTCGATTCAGACAAGCATCCAATCTTTCACCCTATCAACTTCCCATCCAATATTTCCCTTGAGGAAGCTAAACAGCTAAGTAGATTAATAAAAAAAAAACACCTACTCAGTTGATCAGTATGGTTCGTATCGCAACGCTCTCGCAATTTGCTGTTGGAAGTGTAATCAGTTTTGAATCTCCTCAAATATCAACTCAGTTAACATTACCTAATGGAGATGTGGTGATGAATGCGCTACTGGTAAACTACAGATGTTTTGCAATATGATGGTTTGATGATGGGAGTTCTATATATACCTGAAAAACACGCTAGCAACGTCAAACAAATTGGAACAGGAGTCATACTTGTAAGAAATCGTGAAGTTAGTAGATTTGGTTATCATCGACATGATATAATCACATTCACAGCATTACAAGCGATAGAAACGGCTCAAAACCTATCCAACAAACTTGATGATTCCAACCAGATGAAGTACTTTACTACAGATGAGGTTGTTGAGAACAAGGTCTTAGTGCTTTCAATGGGAGCGGGAAACACATCTTCTACATCTTTGAGAGAACCAGCACCCCCTGGTGAAAACTATATTCAAAAAGAGCATGTCAGACAAGACAACATAGTGAGTATTTTTTATTTAATGTAAACTAACTGATATAAGTAATACTTCCGATTAGATAAAATTTATTTATAAAGCAATTATTTTTTGTTTTGCTTTAGATAGAAGAGAGAGAATCAAAAACACTTGATGAAAATTATGCTCAAGAAAAAACAAACCGAACAGTATAACTTGGTGAGTTACTTCCCTTTACTATATAATGTTAACTAACCAATGTAAAAAGAACTATAATTCAAATTCATGTAATTATTTTACATTTTTGTTTAATCATCCTATACTAATACATAACTTTTTATTTTAGTTCATTATGGAATCAAAAGTACATAGAACAGAAGTCTTCCTTCCTAAGTTATAACATCAGTACAACAATGACAACATTGTAAAGAAAAAGACTATCAACCATTGATTGTCATTACAAGTTGTAGTGCTTTGTATTACTTAGTATTTACTAACTCTAGCTATATTATACAAGAATATTTTGCTACTTATTATGTAATAAATGTATATAATCATATATTGATTCAATGTAGTCTCCTCATTCTTCTCTTCTCTCTCTCAAAATATCATATGAGTTCGAGTTATGTAAAAAAATTATCAAAACTTGAATGTCATGCATTCAAAATGTATATGCTATAAGTTCAAATTAAGTAAAAAAATAATCAAAACTCAAATGCCACTTAAATGCCACTCAAATGCCACTCAAGTACCCCTCAAATGAAATACAATATAAACTCGGCGAATTCATCCAACGTCGTAACCCATTGCCTAAACTCAAAGGTCTAATCCACAAAAAAACACTTGGTAGGGAGATCTGCTCATATATTACTACT